>JAWPHD010008325.1:0-116671 GCA_037043455.1 Cyrtodaria siliqua | reverse complement strand
GGAACACCCAAAGACAAAGAAGGCAAAGTATGACAAATTTGACACACCTGGTTGAAAGTAATGCCTCTATTTAAATACCAAATATATGCATGCCAAGATGTGAGAGAGTGCATTATACCACTTATTAAAAGTTATGTCTGCAAGTAAAAATCAAATTCATTACCAATTACTGAATTAGGCAATATCCAAATAATTACCAATGCCTTTTATTTATTTCAATAAGCCTTAGGCCCAGTGAAATAGTTCTATGGTTAAGAAGTTGTTATTTAATTAGCTTTATTTAGTTCCTTACATTAATCTAGTACTTCTGGGTCTTTCTGTCTCTTTTTTTTGTCTTCTGTGCATCTGAGGTTACAATATTCACAAAATTATTATTGATCATTAAGTGTTGTTGATTTCACATCCATTCTCATTAGTGTAGTGTACACATGCTATTTTAAAATAAATAATTATTAAGACTGATTGTTCAAGCATGGCATGTTTCCAGCATAACTTTTAAAAATATCTATAAATAAACTGTTTACTTCAGTATTTTGAAATGTTGATCGAGAATTATTGGATATTTCACAACATTGTGAGAAAGCTGCGTAATACCTGTGGTTTCAGGTTGGGTATATATACTGCAGTCAGCATGAAGACGGCACACAGAGATGTGAACACTTACCCAATCATAGTGTGTGAGCTTAACTTTTGGGATTTAGAATCCCCACCGTGATATAGCAGGCCAAGGTACTTAGAGGAGAAATTAATTAAAGCAAGAAAATGGTAAGATAATTGACTATATAGTACATACATCTATACATATTTATATAACAATTAAGAAATCAGTCATTTGTATGTTTTTAGTAAATTTATATGTGGTTTCAATCTGAAATTAAATAGAACATTTGGTTTATTTTTATATCTTCAATAAACAGAAGTAGAAAACTTCAAAGTAAAACCAATGAGAGTAACATTTTGATGTTTTATTTTTAATTGCCAACTTGAGTTGATAAAATAATATCAAATGAATTAAAAGATGAGTTCATATGTGTATTGTTAAATAGTTCCATAAACACCTACCTTTATCATACTTAATTGGTATATATTGCTGATACACATTTTTATTATACAATTTGGATTAGTTTTTTGTTAGTCTAAATCAGTATTCATTTAATGCTGCCAATTAAAGCAAGGGACATACCTACCTCTGCATCTGCATTTTATTACCCACAACATTTGAACAATTCACCAACAATGCATCAGTTCTATAGATGAGGCATGTCTAAGGAACCCCATAATTTATGTATATTGTGCAAAAATATAAACAGACTGAAAACACCTTTAAATTTATCAGCATGGTTCTAATATTGACAATAAAATAGATGCTAATATAATATAAATATTTTTTTTTTAATATAAATTACTTAATTTTGTAACATAATTAAACAGAAATGAAAAGAAAACACATACTTTTTACATGCAATTATTTTTAATTTTAAACTATAGGTGAACTTAGACAGAATGCGACAAGCCATGGGTCAGAGGGAGAATATCCGCAATATTGCGGTGATCGCTCATGTTGATCATGGAAAGACAACTCTGACTGATGCCCTTCTTGCACGTGCTGGGGTTATCTCCCTGGATCAGGCGGGAAGCAAGATGGCAACAAACACCAGGAAGGATGAGCAGTTGAAGGGAATTACGATCAAGTCGACGTATGTATTTTAATTTGTTAATTATCTCCCTTTAAACATAAACGAAAAGTCCTCTGTAAAACCGAACATTCCACATTGAATTATATCTGTTTATGCATAAAGGTAAAATTCCCTGAAAAATCTAGCATTCCACATTGAATTGTCTTCCTTCATGCATATAGTCCCCTGCAAAATCTAACATTCCTCATTGAATTATCTCCCTTTATGCATAAAGTTAAAGTCCCCTGCAAAATCAAACATTCCTCATTGAATTATCTCCCTTTATGCATAAAGTTAAAGTCCCCTTGCAACTGGGAGGTCATGGGTTTGAGTCATACCAAAGACTACTAAAAATGGTAGTAGTTAACCCTTGCTTGACAAGCTAATAATGGGTAGTACTATGTCTGGTTGGCCCAGTGTCAGAAAAAATGTCTGGGTGGGGTATCATGTACTACTACAGCGTGGTATTCCAATGTTGCAATATGTCTGTTACAAGTAGACTAGATAAATACATTACACGACACACAAGCATAATGCCGAGTCAATGAGGGATTCTTCTCGGGGCTCAGATGTTAGAGGGACTATAGTCCTTAGGACTACACACACAAATCTAGCATTCCACATTTAATTATATCCTTTTATGCACCAAGTCAAACTCTCCTGAAATAACTAATTATATATCTCCTTTTATGTATCTAGGAAATTTTACCTGCCATAACTTCAAAATTTTAAATTATCTCCTTTCATGTACATATTTAATCTTATAACTCAATCCTGAATTAGCTCCCTTCACCTTCCATAACTTAATTTCATGTTAAATTAAATTATCCCCCTTCGTGTAATGTAACACTTTAAATGGCATTGTTTATCTTTATGTACAAAGTAAACTTCCCATGCAACATTCAGTGTTAAATTATCTCCCTTCATGTACACAGAAAAAAGTTGTTTTATTTTAATAATTTTTTACATTTTAGTGCTGTGTCCCTGTTCTATGATTTGACGGTGCCCACTTCCAGTCCAGAGGATGCCCCTGAGGAGAAGACAATCCTTGTTAACCTGATTGACTCTCCTGGGCACATTGATTTCTCCTCTGAGGTGACTGCGGCGCTGCGAATTACAGATGGGGCTGTGGTGGTCGTCGACTGCATTGAAGGTATTGTAACAGTTTTATTAATAAGTATTTATGATATATTACACATTGCTATTCACTGTAGTTAAAAACTGTTGCGCTAGTAACTCCTTAGGTCTGCTCGTAAGTGATTTGTTTGGTGAATGGGTACTGCTTTCTTATCCTCTAAGTTTAAAGGGACACACGGCAATCTTGATTTTAAAAATTCGCAAATTTTTACATGATTTGCATTTGTTCAGTCATTAATATCAATTATAGGTATAGTGTAAAGCAACTTATTTGTGCATATTAATAACTGTTGATTATATTGCATCAATAATATATTTAAACATATGGTAGAAAAAGAATAAAAAATGAAAACTCAAATTTTTATTTAATTATATGCAAACAAGTTTAAGGTCAAAATAATACTGGAATAATCAATGAAGACGCTAATTTAAATGTTTGATAAAAATTTCAATACTGCCTAGTGTCCCTTTAAACTGAAACTCTTACATGAAAAGAGTGCTAATGAATCGAAAGCTGCATTAATTTAATAGCATGCATCGTTGCATCCCGTCAGTTTTTCTACATAACCTGAATATTTGCAGATCATTATTACTAATTGTTTGAACAGTTCAATGTAAATTATTTTGGCACATTAATAATTGTTGATTACATTGCACCTATAATCTGTAACAGTAGAACAATGAGGAAAAAATGCAAATGTTACTTCCTTTCATTTATTTATATGCAAGCAGATTTGAAGTCAAAATGATACTGATCATGAGAGAATTTTTCACATGATACTTTTATAGAGGGACTATAAAACTTACACGCACACACAATTTTACTTCAAGATTGCCGTGTGTCCCTTTAATAAGACGTTGCATGCGTTTCTCAGATGTTTAATTGTTCGCCAACAGGTGTGTGTGTGCAGACTGAGACGGTCCTACAGCAGGCCCTGGTGGAGAGGATAAAACCCGTGCTGATGATCAACAAGATGGACCGCGGGATCTTCGAGGTACAGCTGACGGCAGAGGAGCTGTACCAGAAGCTGTGTAGGATCATCGAGAAAGTGAACGTGATACTGGCCACGTACGGGGGAGATGATGGAGTCCTGGGAGACATCATGGTGAGTAGCCAATACTCAGAATAGTTTTATTTTCCGTGCTTATGTTTTTCATCTCTATTATGAGTTTATAAGTTCATTATATTGAGATTATTTAAAGTAGTTATCCAGCAGGGCTGGCTATGGGCCTGAGGACTACCTCATTTCATTTTACCATGTTTAAGTATTAAACAACATATGATAAACAGAATGATGCTTTCAGTTGTCTTCTTTATAATAATAGCATTATTACATAACATGTGGTGTGCAAGTGTAATAACACCATTATTCCACTAGTGGTATAACATAACGTTAATGACGACATGGACGTTTTCTGACGTAATGTGACAGTATAAGTTATGTGATAAATAGAATCTAACATTCATTCGCATTCATTATTGAATTTATTAAACTCGTTAGCAAAAATGATATAATGCTCGGCAAGAGCCTCGATATCCTCTATTTATTGAGGTGGATTTTCATAATATTGTTTGATATTTTGTTCAGCTTGACCCAGCCAAGGGCAACGTTGCATTCGGTTCCGGCCTCCATGGCTGGGGTTTCAACCTGGGTCAATTTGCAACCATGTACGCTGACAAGTTCAAGATGAAGAAAAAGAAATTTCTCGAGCGTCTATGGGGAGACAATTTCTACAACTCCGTGACCCACAAGTGGAGCAAATTCCCCGGGGAAGGGTGTGAGAGAGGATTCAACAAGTTTGTCATGGAACCTTTGATGAAGGTATGCCCAGCATTTCTTTAGCGGTGTTCAATAAAATGTAATAAGAAGTAAGATTGCCTGGCACAAAGTAATAACAATTTCTAGATAAGTTTATGTTCAAAAGTACCAAACTGAAAGTAAAGGATACAACTGATGCAGTTAATGATTGATAGATAATGATATATACATAGTGATATATACATGTAAATGGTGTTTTAATTCTGACACATAATAATTTAATTTAATTGGAATTAAAGCAATGTCCTAAACAATTTTGAATTTAGTCGTAAAAAATGAGGCAACAGATGCTTTCGTTTTGCCTTAAAGGGAGTACATCAGGCTTTTCAAAGGGGTCTAGGGGTCCGACTTAAAATTGACAAATAATGATATTTTCTTTTTTAAAGCGCCTAATTATAATGAATGAAGCTAAAAATGACCCCCTAGTTACAAGGAAATTAATTCTGTACAGTAATACGTGCTATCCTAGGTGACGCACCAGGGTTAATTTCAGCATTTTATGCCCGATTCCGTCCTAGCTATATGGTGTATTCAAAGTTTAAACCTTAGCAATTTGGTTCGAACGTCATATTTTGATGGATATAAGTGTTTTATCATGAATTGGAATATTTTTATAATTTAAGATATTTCTAGAAAAATCCTGATGTACCCCCTTTAATGTGTCTGCATAGTTTATACCAGGGCTTCTAAAATTTTAAAATGCAAATCGGTCCAGGTTTTTTACTGCCGTAAGAATCGCACTTATTTTGAAAAAATCACTAAAAGCGCCGTACCCCACCCACCATGTCAGCTGCACCATGCATTTTTTCCGTTTAGTCATTTATATAGAGAACTATTTAAAATTTATGTTTGTATTATATTTGTATTATTTATAACTTACTTTATCACAATTTGTACATTTTAATGACTGACATCATGTCTGCGCTTTACTGAATGAATAATTTTCACTCAATATTAAAATTGTTGATTTTATTTATGTCCAATTTAAATTTTGTCTTAAAGGTCCAAAAAAAACTTTGGCTGAAACAAGCGCCCAAAGTTTATACAATAAAATACAAAAGAATGGGAAGTGAATACTATTGTTTGGGGCGCTTGTTTCAGCCAAAGTTTTTTTTGGACCTTTAAGACAAAATTTAAATAGGACATAAATAAAATGTATATCAGAGAAACAGACATTTTTAGTGGTAAATAAAACTACCTAATTTTTCAAAATCGGTTCAAAAATAAAAATTCCATGTGCGAAAATTGTTTTTGATAGGGCATTTTCAATGCAAAACCTGCATCAACAATTTGAAAACTATTTTTATATAGAGTTATTATCCAAAAATGGATTTAATGTGTTGGATAAATGTAAATTAAGACACTCTGAATTTTTTATAACAAAATATTAGGGCAAACTGAAGTTATTTGAGTTTCATAATTTTTTGCTGCCCCAGCAACAAAGAACTTACATGAAAAAAGACCCATCAAAAAAGCATTTTGGCTGTAAAATATTTATTTCTCAACAGATTGTAAAAAATCAGGTATTTTTATTTACCACTAAAAATTCCAGTTCTAATGATATATTATATATGGCCGTATTTATAAAATTGCTCTTGCTATTGCCGAAAAACCTTTGGCTGAAACAAGCGCCCAAACAATAGTGCATGCATTTTATATTTGAGATGAAAACATGCTCTACTGTACAGCTCGATTGAGTGTCAATGTTCCTGTTTTATTTATCAGATGCTTCGTGCATGCAAAGAAAGTGAGAAGGAGGTGGTATTTTCCCTGTCGGAGAAACTCAACATCCGCCTTGGCGCTGAAGCCAGGGAACTGGACGGGAAGGCCCTCATGAAGAGTGTCATGAAAAAATGGCTACCAGCAGCAGACGGAATGTTGGACATGATTGTGGACCACCTGCCTTCACCACTGGTGGCACAGCGGTACAGGACAGAGGCGCTGTATGAGGGACCCCTGGATGATCCTGTCGCTATAGGTAAGGGAAATAACTCACTGTTATTAAACAGGATGTAATGTAGGATCTAGATTGGTAGCTAAGTGATTAAAGGGACTTCACTGTGCCTATGACTAATGAACTCTGCCTTTTTATGCTTCTGAAGGGAGGCATAAAGTAATCACACCGTCTGTCTAACTAGTTTGTCCGTTTGTCTGTCCGAAACAATTGTCTCAGCCATAACGTTTAAAGTACTGAAGGGAATTTCATGAATCATCACACCCATTACCGTTAATCAGAAGATCTGTTGCATGCAAGAATCAGGTCCGTACCTCTAAGGTCAAGGTCACACTTGGAAGTCAAAGGTCATATGAGTAAACATCGTTTTTCAGGGGCCTTTTGTCGCATTTCTGGTTTGTACGTGGAGTATATTTAATATTAAAAATGTGTGTATAGTAATCTTAAACATAAGTGTCAGGCATAAGTCAATGTGATCAACATTGGAAAATGTTTTAAATGATATGACATTACACCCCCCCACCATAATTACAGTTTAATGATTGGTTTATGTAACATTATATTTTCTATCATTTTAAATCAGCCATGAAAGCATGTGATCCAGACGGACCACTTATGGTGTACGTGTCCAAGATGGTACCCTCATCAGACAAGGGACGTTTCTACGCCGTGGGACGTGTGTTCTCGGGTAAAGTTGGTACCGGACAGAAAGTTAGAATTATGGGCCCCGACTACAAACCGGACAACAAGATGGCGACTGATCTCTACATTAGGAGTGTACAGAGGTGAGGGATTTGTCATTTAGCTCTATTTATGTCTTTATTAGTCTTAATCTATTCTATAGTACTGTTAAAGGAAATAAACTCAATATAAAAAATAACTAGAAGCTCTTTTCATTGCCACACTAGGTAATAAATAGAAACTAACGGCAAAAATTACACCACAAGACCATTTATCAATAGTCTATTCACTTGTGTACTTTAGATAATAAATTCTATACCCTTACTTTAATTTTTTTAAATGAAAACATTACAACCACTGGTAAGTTGCTTTACAAAAGCACTTTTCATACCATTGGTTGCATGAAAATACAATATATAAAAAAAAAGAAATAAAGAAGTAAGGAAAACAATGTTTCAATGATTAACCATATCTAGAACAGCCTCGGTAGCTCAGTGGATAATACCTTGCATGTTGAGCTTAGAGCTACAGACCTCTGCCTCACGTGGGTACGCCATCTCCCTCTGAGGTTGCTGTCCCAATATAACCTAATAATATGCATTAACATGACGTAAAACCTCATTTCATTTGTTGTTTATAGGACAGTTGTGCTGATGGGAGGTTCTTTCTTACCTGTGGAGGATGTTCCGTGCGGCAACATCGTCGGGCTGGTAGGCATCGACAGATATCTGCAGAAGACTGGAACCATCACGACATACGAACATGCCCACAACCTCAAGATCCTTAAGTTCTCTGTGAGCCCGGTGGTTCGTGTTGCTGTGGATGTTGTTAACCCCGCCCACCTGCCCAAGCTTATCGCAGGATTGAAGTCTCTGTCAAAATCTGACCCTATGGTTCAGGTGAGTTACAATTTGGGAATGTTACAATGCCTCTCTGTCACAAAGTAGGATATGTAGAGTTGTAAAATCATAAATTAGTTCTAGAAAGTACCTATCCAGCTCTTGTCAAGGTTGAGACAATCAAAGACATATCAATTATTTTTTCTTGAATACTGGATACGGTTATCCTTGTTTTACATGGGTGATGGAAAGCCTGATCTTACACATGGGGGAAGATAAAAGTCGCGCGCTGATATTAACAATGACAGCTGCACAACGTCATTATGTAAATAAACATGCAAAATGTTAGTAGTTGGCGACATCAGTCCGCAGAATGTAAATGATATGCAAGAACAGAATCAATCATGGGTATCCAGTTCAAATAGAGAAATTCCAATGCTCGTTATAACTGTTTTATTTTGAACCTTGGCAGTACCGGATACACATGAAAGATTCTTATAATGGAAGGCCCAAAGTCTTTTTCATTTATATCATGATATGAAAGCTACTTTTATGCTACATGAATTTTTTTCTTAACATTTCAGTGTTCCGTGAACAATGGACAGCATGTGGTAGCGGGGGCAGGAGAGCTCCACCTGGAGGTGTGTCTAAACGACCTGGAGGAGAATGCTGGGGTACCTCTCAAGGTGAGGCATTGTTTATGTATACAGGTATATGCAAAAAATATAGAAAATCATAAAGTATGTCATGTTTCATATATATCTAACACGTAGATTGATGTAACATTGTCTGACCAGTTAGCTCAGTTGTTAGAGCAACAGAATGGTAATCCGAAGGTCCCAGATTTGTGTCTGTCTGGCTGCAAATTTTTCTAGTCCTGCGACACCTATATTTGATTTTAATTTTAAGAATATGCCAAAATATGTAACCCTTCGATTCGTTTGGTTGAAAACATGGAACCACTTCAAGAACCTAATAAATATGCCAAGAATCTGAGAAATTAAATGAATTGAATTGGATTTTAGTCGCACCAACAGATAAGGTCATATGTCGACTTTCCAGTTTCCATTGGTGGAGGAAAACCCCAGGTGCCCCTCTGGCAATTTTCGTGCACGGGCGGGTAGAACTGGGTACCTGGGTAGAACCACCAACGTTCCACAAGCCAGCTGGATAGCTTCCTCACATAAAGATTTCTAGGCCTCTGAGGGACCAAACCTACAGTGGTGAGGGGCAAGTGATCTTGAGACAGAGACTCTAACCACTCGGCCACGGACGCCCCAGAAATTAAATGAAGTCAAAACTTAATTTTAATTGTAAATAATTCTAGCTTTTAAACTGATACTATATAAGACCATGGCAATATTTTATTTTGACTATATTTTCATTTTTGCAGAAATCTGATCCAGTGGTAAGTTACCAGGAGACCGTGAGCGACCAATCAGATCGAGTTTGTCTGGCCAAGTCGAGTAACAAGTTGTGCCGTATCTACATGACAGCTGAACCACTCCCCGATGGCCTCGCTACAGAAATAGAAAAGGTATTAATTACTATTGGTTATATGTTTGATCACGAAAACAACAACTCAATTTTCATGTAAACAAGTGAAGCACTAACAGTGGTGCAAATGCCAGATTGCGAATTCAATGTTTTACCTGAAAAATCTAACTAAAAAGGGGCATAATTCAGGTAAAATATAAGACAGAGTTATGGTTCTTGTTGTATAACATTGTGTAATAATAATGAACATGTGTGCCAAGTTTCAAAGATTTCCGAGAATTTGTTTTTGAAAAATGAGAAAAAAACAAAAACTATAACAAACAAAAACTTTACCAAAAACGTCAAAACGCATGGACACATATGGATGGACGGAAATTACCAAACTATAGATGGAAATCGCCAAACTAAAAGCCTGGATTTGCTCCGCAATCCGGCTAAAAATATTATTTATTGGTATTAATGGACCTTTGTTGATAGATTACTAAATTAGCTTTGTCTGATCCTAAATAAAAAGTAAATTAACATTTCAACAATTCAACAATTCAACAAATCCGTGTCCTTTAATATCATCCCATCTGTTATGAGACAGTGATTATGTAGCTATACTGTAAAAAGGAACTATTAAATATTAAACCTAGGGCACTGCTAATTTAAATGATTGACATCTACTTCTAAAATTGCTGTGTATCCCTTTAAAATGTATGTAGGCCAGCACTAAGCAATGACAGAAATTAAATTAGTTTTTTTATATGTAATTATAAAATACCCCACTGTTAAACTGATTAAGATAATGCCACTTTATACTTGTGAGGCCAAGTTTAAGAATATCACACTTGCCATGTGGGACATGTGGCAGTCATGATATTTTTAAAACTCATGGCCTCGCATTCTTAAATACATTAATAAATACATAACCATGAACATGATTCCAGTAACATTGTCAACAAAAATTAAGAACTGGCTCATGATGACTTTATACTATATTAAACAAGTGAAGCACCAACAGTGGTGCGGATTGCGAATTCAACATTTTAACTGAAAAATCTAAGTAAAAAGGGGGATAATTCAGGTAAAATACATGACACAGTTACGGTTCTTGTCATATAACATTGTGTAATGATAATGAACATGCGTGCCAAGTCTCAAAGCTTTCTGACGATTCGTTTTTGAGAAATGAGGAAACACAAAAACTTTAAACAAAACGTCAAACTGCGTCGACGGACGAACGCATGGACGGACATACAGATAGATGGAAATTGCCAAACTATAAGCCTGGATTTGCTACACAGTCCAGCTAAAAATGTCAAAGGTTAATAGCGTAGTTTTAAATATAATTCTCTGTTACTAGGGCAATGTAACAAGTACTCAGGACGTGAAGGAGAGGGGCCGCTTCCTTGTTGATCATTTCGATTTCGACCCAGCTGCCTCGAGGAAGATCTGGTGTTTTGGCCCAAATGGTTCCGGGCCCAACATCCTAGTGGACGCAAGCAAATCTGTGCAGTATCTACAGGACATCCGGGATACAGTCGTGGCAGGGTTCCAGTGGGCCTCACATGAGGTATGCATCTATGTATAGTCTGTTTTTTGTTCGTGATTGACAGATAAAAAAGATGTAAGAATACATGACTGGTGTCATCTTGGGTTGGAATTGGGAATGGTGATGAGCAAAACATTACAGTTATGAAGATGATTACTGGACATGAATATCATGTTCCTAATGCCCATTCCAAGGTCAGTTTCCAGCTCTCACTGAGGGAATTCTACCTCCTGTAGCTAATGACAAGTCAGGAAGGCTGTATACAGTAACAGTTATTACTAATTTGTAAGGAAGCTGTGAGAATCATAGCTCTTACAGTTTTATATTATATACTTTCCAGTGAAATAGTTGATTTTATGATTAAAACAAAACCTTATAGTTTCATTGTTTATGTTTCACATGTGAATATTTTCATTCAAAATGACGTCATGCAACTCTTGACATTGTTTATGTTGTTGACGTTATTGACGTCATTGTTTTGGTGCATTATGTTTTTTCTGCATAAATTTCCAGGTTGTGAGTATATAATGAGTAAAATATTTGTTGGTTTGTCATGAATATAGGATTTATATTCATCTCGAAGTGAGAAAATTCAAATATTTTCACTCGTGCTAAGCACTCGTGAAAATATAAGTTTTCTCTCTTCTCGATGAAAATAAATCCTATATTCACTCAAAACAAACAAATATCCTCTATATATTCTGTACCTACCATAGAGCCACAACTGGCTCCCTTTATAAAGAAAGATTATGCGCCATAACAACTCCAGGACGCATTTTCTGGGTGAGGTTTCTGAAGACATAACCCAGTGCCTGCATAAACTCTACCTACTTTATAAAGGTAGCTCTATGGGAGGTACAATAAGAGATATGATTCTCACAACTAGGTGTAAGGCAAATGCCAAGTGAAAAGATGTATCATTCTCCTAAAGTTATCAGTTGGTAACGAAAATCGGACAATTTTGATGTTATTGAACTTACATTTACATACTTACCTAAATACTTTTAAAACAGTCTGTTAAATCATCTCAGAAGTTATTTTTGTTTAGAATTTGCCATATCAGAAAGTCAAGAAATTCGTTACTCAATGAGTAATGCAAACACTTAAACATTTTAATGTTCATTTTCTTCAAAACATGGAACTCGGTGTGTTCTCAGAACACAGTGATTCCTATGCAAAAGACACTCAGTGTGTTCTCAGAACACAGCGAGTTCTATTTTTTTTTTGCATAAAAAATGATGTTTTGAGTGTTTGTATTACATATTGAGTAATAGGTTACTTGACTTTTTGATACGGCAAATTCTAAACAAAAAAAAAAATTCTAATTATTTAATAGACTGTTTTAAAAGTATAGTAAATAGTTCACATCTGCACTTGTAGTAAACTATCCTGTCTATATTCCAGGGAGCTCTTTGTGAGGACACATTACGGGGTGTACAGTTTAATATCCAAGATGCCAACATCCATAGTGACTCTGCTCACCGTCGGGGAGGTCAGATCATCCCGACAACTCGCAGAGCCATGATGGCCTCAATGTTAACAGCCAAACCAAGACTCATCGAACCCGTATATCTGGTCGAGGTTCAGTGCTTGGAACAGTGGATCGGGGCCGTGTTTAACCTGTTGTCAAGGAAACGAGGAGAATTGATAGAACAGATACAGCATGAAGGAACACCAATGTGCACTATCAAGGCGTATATGCCAGTCAACGAATCCTTCGGGTTCAACGGAGAGCTGAGAGGTGATACAGGAGGTCAAGCTGCCCCACAATGCATCTTTGATCACTGGCAACTATTGCCAGGCGACCCGCTTGATATAACATCAAGGGCAGGCAGCGTAGTGGCTGATATACGCAAGAGGAAAGGACTGCCAGAGGAGGTTCCAGCTTTAGACAACTTTTTAGACAGACTTTAAAATTGGATAGAAGAAATAAAAATGACTTTTTGACTAAACATTCTGAAAGAACACGATTATGAAAAATTGTCAGATAAAATGTTTTAAAAAAATTAATTCTTTTTTAGTTTTACGGACAGGTTACTGATAAAATCACAGGAGCTGAAGATACTATAATAATAATGTCGCAAGGATAAAAATAATTTGAACGACTCAATTCTGGGTCATTATTTTAACATCTTGCCCCATTTTTAGCTCTACTGGCCAAGGGCCAGCAGAGCTTATGGGATGGCGAGTTGTCCGTCTTCCGTCCGTCCGTCCGTCGTACGTCCGTCGTTAACTTTTGTCTCGTTAAGACGATAGGGCCTTCATTTTTCATCCAATCTTTACCAAACTTTAACAGGTTGTTAATATCAATATGCTCGGACAAGTTCGAAAACCAGCCAGATCGAACCATGAACAACGGAGTTATGGCCCTTGGTTTAGTTAAAAATGCTATATTTTGCCTCGTTAAGACGATAGGGCCTTTATTTTTCACCTGATCTTTACCAAACGTTAACAGGTTGTTAATATCAATGAAAGCTCGCACAAGTTCGAAAACCAGCCAGTTCGAACCAGTAACAGAGGAGTTATGGCCCTTGGTTTAGTTAAAAATGCTATATTTTGCCTCGTTAAGACGATAGGGCCATTATTTTTCATCCGATCTTTACCAAACTGTACCAGATTGTTAATATCAATGAAAGCTTGGACAAGTTTGAAAACCAGCCAGATCGGACCAGCAACAGCAGAGTAATAGCCCTTGATTTTGTTAAAAATGCTATATTTTGCCTCGTTAAGACGATAGGGCCTTCATTTTTCATCCGATCTTTACCAATCTTTACCATCTTGTTAATATCAATGAAAGCTTGGATAAGTTCGAAAACCAGCCAGATCGGACTAGTAACAGCGGTGTTATGGCCCTTGATTTAGTTAAAAGGTCTATATTTTGCCTCGTCAAGACGATAGGGTCTTCATTTTTCATCCGGACTTTACCAAACATTACCAGATTGTTAATATCAATAAAAGCTTGGACAAGTTCGAAAACCAGCCAGATCGGACCAGCAACAGCGGAGTTATGGCCCTTGATTTAGTTAAAAATGCTATATTTTGACTCATTAAGATGATAGGGCCTTCATTTTTTGTCCGATCTTTACCAAACTTTACCAGATTGTTAATATAAATGAAAGCTCAGACAAGTTTGAAAACCAGCTAGTTCAGACCATTAACAGCGGAGTTATGGCCCTTGATTTAGTTAAAAATGCTATATTTTGCCTCGTTAATATGATGGGGTCTTCGTTTTTCATCCGATCTTTACCAAACTTTACCAGATTGTTACTATCAATGAAAGCTGCAACAAATTTGAAAACCAGCCAGATTGGACCATTTACACCGGAGTTATGGCCCTTGACTTTCTGAAATATGCTATATTTTGGCCTCATTAAGAAGAAAGGGCCTTCATTTGGCCAGATTTCATTGAAAATTTTCAGGGATGATCAGTACCAAGCCTAGTTGTACATATCGTAACCGAATGATTTTGGCGGAGTTATGTCCCTTTAAAGGTTTTAATACACAAACTTTGTTCTGACTAGTTCTCCTGAACCCTGGCCGGATTTAAAGGAAACTTTTTAGGGATGGTCAATTCCAGGTCTAGTTGTGCAAATCTTTGCCGTGTTCCAGTTGAATGCTTTTTGGCAGAGTTGTGGTCCTTTAAAGGTTTTAATACACAAACTTTGTCTGGACTATTCTCCTGAACATCTCCCCATATTTCAACGAAACTTTACAGGGATGATCAGCACCAAGCTTAGTTGTGCATATCATCGTCGCATTCCGGTTAACAGATTTTTGGTGGAGTTATGGCCCTTTAAAGGTTTTTGATACACAAACATTTTCCGGGCTAGTTCTCCTGAACCTCTGGCTGGATTTCAACGAAACTTGACAAGGATGATCAGTATCAAGCCTAGTTGTGCATATCATCGCCATATTCGGGTTGAATGATTTTTGGCAGAGTTATGACCCCTTAAAGGTTTGAATACACTAACTTTGTACAGACTAGTTCTCCTGAACCTCTGGCTGGATATCAACGAAACTTGTCAGGGACAATCAGTATGAAGCCTAGTTGGGTAATTCATCACCATGGTCTGGTTGAACGATATTTGAAAGAGTTATGGCCCCTTGTGCATAAACTTTATCTTTAGCCAGTAGAGCGTCCACAGGCCCTCTTGGGCCTCTTGTTTTGAAGTTGCTGTCTCAAAAATAACCTAAAGGTTATTTCTCTGAAGTTTTGAGTGCAACATTTCAGATCATAAATTATAAATAGTAATGCTAAAACAAACATATTGCAGTAACAACAGTTCCTTACTCTTAGATAAAATTGTTGCTGAAACAGTGGATTGCTTATAATAAATTGATGTTGAAACAGCGATTTGCTCTGTTTGTGATGCCTTTTCCAAGAAAAAAAAAGGAGATTCAAAGGGATCACTCTGGCTTGCGTACGTCCCTCTGTTGTCCATCTTTGTGTTACAAAAACTTAACATCGGATATAACTTTTTCATTGTGTATGTTCCTACAAAAGTAGGTCAAAGTGAATGAAATTGACCTAATATGAATAACATGTTAAAACTAAAATAAGCTCAGAAAGAATGACCTTGACATACATTTTTTTATTTTATGTGACGACAGCGCTTAGTGGGGCATCTGTGTCCCTTGACACATTTTCTAGTTATATTTTATTTTCCCATGTATGCATCAGGTGACGGCATTATTAATCAGTAATGCAATTAAACATCCCTCTAAACATCATTCTATTTGTTATAAATGTTGGCATTTGTACAATTTGCTTTTAAGACAAAAACTAGATCGGTGTTCCGCAGAACACGTGCGTCGCCTCTCTGCGCTTTGTCAGTTTAACAAGGTTTTTTGGACCGAGATAAATGACCTTGACAATCTGGCTTGAGTAAGTTTTCGTGAAGAGAAAAATGAGTATGTAACTCATATAATGGCCTTCAGTGTGACCTTGACCTTTATATTTTAGTATTGGCCATGCCGATGTTGTCATGACAAGTATGTATTGAAAGTTTGATGAAGAAATATCAAGAAATGAGAAAGTTATAGCCAATGTTAAGTTTTCATGAAGAAAAAAAACGAGTATTTAACCCATATAATGACCTTCAGTGTGACCTTCACCTTTATATTTTAGTATGGTCATGTCGATGTCATGATGAGTGTATATTGAAAGTTTGATGAAGAAATATCAAGAAATGAGAAAATTATAGCCAACGTTAAGTTTTTGCAAAGAAAAAATATTTAACCCATATGATGACCTTCAGTGTGACCTTGACCTTTATATTTTAGTATGGTCATGTCGATGTTGTCATGATGAGAATATATTGAAAGTTTGATGAAGAAATATTAAGAAATGAGAAAGTTATAGACAACGTTAAGTTTTCTTGACTGACAGACGGACGGACAACAAAGTGATCCCTAGGTATCGCATTGCGACACAAAAATGCTACATTTTGCCTCGTTGGGACGATAGGGCCTTTATTTTTCATCAGATCTTTACCGGATTGTTAATGTCAATGAAAGCTCGGACAAGTTTGAAAACCAGCCAGATCGGACCAGTAACAGCGGAGTTATGGCCCTTGATTTAGTTAAAAATGCTATATTTTGCCTCGTTCAGTTGATAGGGCCTTCATTTTTCATCCGATCTTTACGAAACTTTACCAGATTGTTAATATCAATGAAAGCTCGGACAAAGTTTGAAAACCAGCCAGATCGGACCAGTAACAACGGAGTTATGGCCCTTGATTTAGTTAAAAATGCTATACTTTGCCTTAAGATGATAGGGCCTTCATTTTCCATCCAATCTTTACGAAACTTTATCAGTGTTAATATCAATGAGGCTCGGACATGTACAAAAACTAGCTAGATTTGACCAGTAACAGCAGAGTTATGGCCCTTGATTTAGTTAAAAATGCTATATTTTACCACGTTAAGACGATAGGGCCTTCATTTTTCATCCAATCTTTACGAAACTTTACCGCATTGTTAATATCAATGAAAGCTCAGACAAAGTTTGAAAACCAGCCAGATCGGACCAGTAACAACGGAGTTAAGGCCCTTGATTTAGTTAAAAATGCTATACTTTGCCTCAAGATGATAGGGCCTTCATTTTCCAGTAACAGCGGAGTTATGACCAGTGATTGTTAAAAATGCAATATTTTGCCTCGTAAGGACAATAGGGCCTTCATTTTTCATCCAATCTTTAAGAAACGTAACCGAATTGTTAATATCAATGAAAGCTCAGAAAAGTTGAAAAACCAAATGGATTGGACCATTTACATCAGAGTTGATGGCCCTTGATTTTCTGAAATATGCTATATTTTGGCCTCATTAAGACAATAGGGCCTTCATTTGGCCGGATTTCAGTGAAACTGCAGGGCTGATCAGTACCAAGTCTAGTTGTACATATCGTCACCATGTTACGGTTGAATGATTTTGGTGGAGTTGTGGCCCTTTAAAGGTTTTAATACACAATCTTTGCTAGGACTAGTTCTCCAAAATCCTTGGCTGGAATTAAACGAAACTTTTTAGGGATGATCAGTTCAAGGCCTAGTTGTGCAAATCATTGCCGTGTTCCGGTTGAATGATTTTTGGCAGAGTTATGGCCCTTTAACGGTTTTAATGCACAAACTTTGTCTGGACTAATTCTCCTGAACCCCTTGCCAGATTTCAACAAAACTTTGCAGGGATGATCAGCACCAAGCCTAGTTGTGCATATCTTTGTCGCAATCCGGTTTACAGATTTTTGGTGGAGTTTTGGCCCTTTAAAGGATTTTGAGACGAACTTTTTCCGGGCTAGTTCTCCTGAACTCCTGGATGGATTTCAATGAAACTTGACAGTGATGATCAGCATCAAGCCTATTTATGCAAATCATCACCATGTTCCAGTTGAATGATTTTTGGAAGAGTTGTGTTCCTTGAAAGGTTTTAATACACAAACATTTTCCAGATTAGTCACTTCTGAACTCCTTGCCGAATTTCAACAAATCTTGGCGGGGATGATCAGTACCAAGCCTAGTTGCTCCTGTCATTGACGTGTTCTATTTGAATGAATTTTGGCAGAGTTATGACCCCTTAAAGGTTTTAATACACTAACTTTGTAAAAACTAGTTCTCCAGAACCTCTGGCTGGATTTCAACAAAACTTGGCAGGGATGATCAGTATCAAGCCTAGCTGCGTATGTCATCGCCATGTTCCGTTTGAATGATTTTTGAAAGAGTTATGGTCCCTTATACATAAACTTTATCTTTAGCCAGTAGAGCATCCACAGGTCCTCTTGTTAGTGATTTTTTTATTGGTTTTGTTACCATGGCAACCACATTTCTTATGTGAATATCAAAAGGGGAGATGCACCATGACATAATTTCTGCCAAGTTTCGAGTTTGTAGTGCCAACTGTGCTTGAGTTATTGCGAAGACAAGCAATTTTTAGCTCAGCAGAGCTTATCGCCGTGTTGTCCGTCGTTAACTTTTGTCTCGTTAAGACGATAGGGCCTTCATTTTTCATCTGATCTTACCAAACTTTACCAGATTGTTAATGTCAATGAAAGCTCGGACAAGTTCGAAAACCAGCCAAAATTCTCAGAAATATGTAAAAAAAAAAATAAAAAAAATTGAGTGGAGGGGAGGGGGCAGAGGCGATGGGATAAATATATATGTGTAAGAATTGACTAAAACAACACAGAAATATGTAAAAAACAAGAGGCCCAAGAGGGCCTGTGGATACTCTACTGGCTAACACGGCTCTCATAACATCAATGAAGCGATTGACTGCCATTTACGTTTTTTTTGAAAGTTTCGGTCAAAAAACAGCTTTTTAACTAAATCAAGGGCCAAAACTAGAGAATCTGGTGAAGTTTGGAAAAGATCAGATGAAAAATGAAGGCCTGCCATATTAACGAGGCAAAAAATAGCACTTTTAACTAAATCAAGAGCCGTAACTCCTCTGTTACTGGTCTGGTCCGACTGGTACGACTGGTCCAACATAGAGCTAAAAAAAAAAAAAAAAAATTATATAAAAAAAAAAAAAATGAAATAAATAAAATAATAAAAATAATAATAATATAAAAAAAGAAAGTCATAAAATCGGCTAAAGTTTGGCAAAGATCAGATGAAAAATTAAGGCCCTATCGTCTTAACGAGGCAAAATATAGCATTTTGAACTAAATCAAGGACCATAACTCCGCTGTTACTAGTCCGATACAAATGGTTTTCGGACTTGTCCGAGCTTTCATTGATATTAACAATCTGATAAAGTTTGGTAAAGTTCGGATGAACAATGAAGCCCCTATCGTCTTAACGAGGCAAAATATAGCATTTTTAACAAAATCAAGCGCCATAACTCCGCTGTTACTGGTCCGATATGGCTGGTTTTCAAAATTGTTCCAGCTTTCAACAACATTAACAATCTGATAAAGATTGGTAAAGATCGGAGGAACAATGAAGCCTCTGTCGTCTTAACGATGCAAAATATAGCATTTTAAACTAAATCAAGGGCCATAACTCTGCTGTTACTAGTCCGATATGGCTGGTTTTCGAACTTGTCCGAGCTTTCATTGATATTAACAATGTGGTAAAGTTAGGTAAAGATAGGATGAAAAACGAAGGCCCTATCGTCTTAACGAGGCAAAATATAACAATATAGCATTTTTAACTAAATCAAGGACCATAACTCTGCTGTTACTGGTCCGATATGGCTGGTTTTCGAACCTGTCCGAGCTTTCATTGATATTAACAATGTGGTAAAGTTTGGTAAAGATAGGATGAAAAATGAAGGCCCTATCGTCTTAACGAGGCAAAATATAGCAATATAGCATTTTTAACTAAATCAAGGGCCATAACTCCGCTGTTACTTGTCCGATCTGGCTGGTTTTCGAACTCATCCGAGCTTTCATTGATATTAACAACCTGTTAAAGTTTGGTAAAGATCGGATTAAAAATGAAGGCCCTATCGTCTTAACGAGCCAAAAGTTCACGCCGACGACGGACGACGGATAACTCGGCATCCCATAAGCTCTGCTGGCCTTCGGCCAGTAGAGCTAAAAATATAAAAAAATACGAGTTTCAAGTGTGGGGTGTGGGGGTGGGGGGGGGGGGTGGGGGGGAGTTGGGGTTGGGTGACAGCCGCGGAGGGGGTGGGGGTCTGAGGGGGGTGAGCAACAGATATGTGTAAGAATTGACTAAAACAACAAATATGTAAAAAAAAAAAAAAAGCTGGGTGGGGAGGGGGTGGAGGGAGTTGGGGCGGGGGTGGAGGAGGGAGCCCATGCCCCAATATCGGTGAAGTATGAATAAGATGCATAATGCTCTAAGAAATCCCAAACCAAAATTATAGATATATACATGCTTACATGCAAACCTAGATCTGCCATTATTGCACATTTTATGGGCCATCACAATTTGGGTTCCATGGGAGCCCAGAATTTGCAGGACAAAATTACTTACCCAACCCTTTACAACATACTATAAGGAAAACAATTCCCAAATTTAGTTGAGCTAGGACAAGAAATGTAAGAGATATAGACCTGTAAACACAGCTTACACGCAAAATTTGATGTGAAACAGACATATTTTAAGGGCTATCAGAATATGGGTTCCATGGGAGCCCATGGGTTACAGGAACCAAAATTGCTTATGCAGCCCTAAAGATAATGCTATAAGGAGCCCAAGGCCAAATTTGGTTGCGCTAGGATAAGAAATGTAAGAGATATAGACTTGTAAACACAGCTTACACGCAAACCTTGATGTGGGACGCCGATACCGGGGTGATTACATAAACGCTCTTATTCTTCGAATAGTCGAGCTAAAAATGCTATATTTTGCCTCGTTAAGATGATAGGGCCTCCATTTTTCATCCGATCTTTACCAAACTTTACCAGATTGTTAGTGTCAATAAAAGCTCAGATAAGTTCGAAAACCAACCAGATCGTAACAGCTGAGTTATGGCCCTTGATTTAGTTAAAAATGCTATATTTTGCCTCGTTCAAGACGATAGGGCCTTCATTTTTCATCGGATCTTTACCAAATTTTACCAGATTGTTAATGTCAATAAAAGCTTGGACAAATTCGAAAACCAGCCAAACAATATTTGACACGAAATAAATATTGTACTGGCGACCCTAGTGTAACCTGCATTAGTTTTGATCTCTGAGACTGTCTGATACTAGACGATTACATTACCTTATAAAGGTCACTGGAATACAGTCAAGAGTGGTCTAAGCGAAGATCTTCACATTCTATTACATTCCTCAATAATATTTGTACTCAGTTTCAAAATATTGAAAGGTTAAATTCACAATCCAACAACAATAATGCATAACTGTTGACTGTATTTAAACATAAACAATAACAATGTCCCAAAACAAAACTGTTTCAACTTGCACCCAAAAATAATATCCTTTAAGAAAAGTAGGTCACATCAGTTCAAAAAGTGTACTCTGAGAGGAGCACACGGACTGTGATTCATTTCCAGCACATGGATGGCAACATATTCATTGTAAACAGTCTACTAGTATTAAATCATTTTAGAATTATTTTATATTTAAAATTTTATGATTCTTGGTTTCAAGAAACTCATTACTCAGTGAGAGATACAAACAGTCTTAATCTGTTTCTCACAGCAATTTAAAGGCTCAGTCAGTTCTCAGAACTCACTGAGTTGCATCATCATGGCATGACCTGATGTCATAATACCAGGATGTGATGTCATAATACCAGAAAGTGATGTCATGATGAAAACAACCAAATGAAAACATGAATGAAGCATTCTGATCGGTTCAGTGATAAAAACTGGACCAATGAAACCTGTTAATTTAGCGAGGTGGAGAAACTCAATACATCCTCAGAACTAATTGAGCTTTTAGTTGACACGGAGTAATGAGGTTCAATAATAAAACAATTCTAAAATTATTAATAGATTGTTTGTAATAGACACACAATTTGTTCTGAAAACCGATGTGATCTTTATTTCTAAGACAGTAGACACACTGAATTGTCAGGTCCATAAAAGAAACACACCAACAAAGTTTGTTCCAGAACACACCAACAAAGTTTGTTCCATAAGTGAAGATACAGGATTTGAACCAAAAACTGAATTTGACCTATATTTTAAAGAAAGTAGATGTTAAACCACAAAACAACAGAAAGATACTGAAAAAGTCCCGCTCAAATAAGAAATAAATCCAGATGCATGGATGGGCAGACATACACATGATCGCCAGTGATTGTTAGGTATTCAAGCTCACTGGAGGTTGCTTATTAAAAATCTAAATACGGTGACCTTGGCCTCAAAATCAAGATTTAGAATCTTATCAAATGATATAGTGAAAAGAAACTTGTTTTTTCTTGATAACTGAGCATGACCCCTCGATAACTACGACGGCACATCACAGGGTTTTCGGGTAGCACAGTTGGTAGCACTCATTTCCCACGAAGAAATCCAAGTTCGATCCACAGTTGTGGGAGGGTATCAGTCACATGGGTTTCCCCGGATCTCCGATTTGTCTCGCATTTAAGACTACATGAATGCTGCCGATTGTACCATAAAGACTGATATGTATGAACTGTGCAGCTTGTTGGTAACAGATGCAACATGATTGTACCATAAAGACTGATATGTATGGACTGTGTAGCTTGTTGGTAACAGATGCAACATGATTGTACCATAAAGACTGATATGTATGGACTGTGGAGCTTGTTGGTAACAGATGCAACATGATTGTACCATAAACACTGATATGTATGGACTGTGCAGCTTGTTGATAACAGATGCAACATGATTGTACCATAAAGACTGATATGTATGGACTGAGTAGCTTGTTGGTAACAGATGCAACATGACTGTACCATAAAGACTGATATGTATGGACTATGTAGCTTGTTGGTAACAGATGCAACATGATTGTACCATAAAGACTGATATGTATGGACTATGTAGCTTGTTGGTAACAGATGCAACATGATTGTACCATAAAGACTGATATGTATGGACTGTGGAGCTTGTTGGTAACAGATGCAACATGACTGTACCATAAAGACTGATATGTATGGACTGTGCAGCTTGTTGGTAACAGATGCAACATGATTGTACCATAAAGACTGATATGTATGGACTGTGCAGCTTGTTGGTAACAGATGCAACATGACTGTACCATAAAGACTGATATGTATGGACTGTGCAGCTTGTTGGTAACAGATGCAACATGACTGTACCATAAAGACTGATATGTATGGACTGAGTAGCTTGTTGGTAACAGATGCAACATGATTGTACCATAAAGACTGATATGTATGGACTGTGCAGCTTGTTGGTAACAGATGCAACATGACTGTACCATAAAGACTGATATGTATGGACTGTGCAGCTTGTTGGTAACAGATGCAACATGACTGTACCATAAAGACTGATATGTATGGACTGAGTAGCTTGTTGGTAACAGATGCAACATGATTGTACCATAAAGACTGATATGCATGGACTGTGCAGCTTGTTGGTAACAGATGCAACATGATTGTACCATAAAGACTGATATGTATGGACTGTGCAGCTTGTTGGTAACAGATGCAACATGATTGTACCATAAAGACTGATATGTATGGACTGTGTAGCTTGTTGGTAACAGATGCAACATGATTGTACCATAAAGACTGATATGTTAGACTGTGCAGCTTGTTGGTAACAGATGCAACATGATTGTACCATAAACACTGATATGTATTGACTGTGCAGCTTGTTGGTAACAGATGCAACATGATTGTACCATAAACACTGATATGTATGGACTGTGCAGCTTGTTGATAACAGATGCAACATGATTGTACCATAAAGACTGATGTGCATGGACTGTGCAGCTTGTTGGTAACAGATGCAACATGATTGTACCATAAAGACTGATATGTATGGACTGTGCAGCTTGTTGGTAACAGGTGCAACATGATTGTACCATAAAGACTGATATGTATGGACTGTGTAGCTTGTTGGTAACAGATGCAACATGATTGTACCATTAGGACTGATATGTTAGACTGTGCAGCTTGTTGTACCATAAAGACTGATATGTATGGACTGTGTAGGTTGTTGTACCATAAAGACTGATATGTATGAACTGTGTAGCTTGTTGTACCATAAAGACTGATATGTATGGACTGAGTAGCTTGTTGGTAACAGATGCAACATGATTGTACCATAAAGACTGATATGTATGGACTGTGTAGCTTGTTGGTAACAGATGCAACATGATTGTACCATAAAGACTGATATGTATGGACTGAGTAGCTTGTTGGTAACAGATGCAACATGATTGTACCATAAAGACTGATATGTATGGACTGTGGAGCTTGTTGGTACCAGATGCAACATGACTGTACCATAAAGACTGATATGTATGGACTGAGTAGCTTGTTGGTAACAGATGCAACATGATTGTACCATAAAGACTGATATGTATGAACTGTGTAGCTTATTGTACCATAAAGACTGATATGTATGGACTATGTAGCTTGTTGGTAACAGATGCAACATGATTGTACCATAAAGACTGATATGTATGGACTGTGGAGCTTGTTGGTAACAGATGCAACATAATTGTACCATAAAGACTGATATGTATGGACTATGTAGCTTGTTGGTAACAGATGCAACATGACTGTACCATAAAGACTGATATGTATGGACTGAGTAGCTTGTTGGTAACAGATGCAACATGATTGTACCATAAAGACTGATATGTATGGACTGAGTAGCTTGTTGGTAACAGATGCAATATGACTGTACCATAAAGACTGATATGTATGGACTGAGTAGCTTGTTGGTAACAGATGCAACATGATTGTACCATAAAGACTGATATGTATGGACTATGTAGCTTGTTGGTAACAGAATCAACATGACTGTACCATAAAGACTGATATGTATGAACTGTGCAGCTTGTTGGTAACAGATGCAACATGATTGTACCATAAAGACTGATATGTATGGACTGAGTAGCTTGTTGGTAACAGATGCAACATGATTGTACCATAAAGACTGATATGTATGGACTGTGTAGCTTGTTGGTAACAGATGCAACATGATTGTACCATAAAGACTGATATGTATGGACTGTGGAGCTTATTGGTAACAGATGCAACATGACTGTACCATAAAGACTGATATGTATGGACTGAGTAGCTTGTTGGTAACAGATGCAACATGACTGTACCATAAAGACTGATATGTATGGACTATGTAGCTTGTTGGTAACAGATGCAACATGATTGTACCATAAAGACTGATATGTATGGACTGTGTAGCTTGTTGGTAACAGATGCAACATGAGTGTACCATAAAGACTGATATGTATGGACTGTGGAGCTTGTTGGTAACAGATGCAACATGACTGTACCATAAAGACTGATCTGTATGGACTGAGTAGCTTGTTGGTAACAGATGCAACATGATTGTACAATAAAGACTGATATGTATGAACTGTGTAGCTTGTTGGTAACAGATGCAACATGACTGTACCATAAAGACTGATATGTATGGACTGTGTAGCTTGTTGGTAACAGATGCAACATGATTGTACCATAAAGACTGATATGTATGGACTGTGTAGCTTGTTGGTAACAGATGCAACATGACTGTACCATAAAGACTGATCTGTATGGACTGAGTAGCTTGTTGGTAACAGATGCAACATGATTGTACAATAAAGACTGATATGTATGAACTGTGTAGCTTGTTGGTAACAGATGCAACATGACTGTACCATAAAGACTGATATGTATGGACTGTGTAGCTTGTTGGTAACAGATGCAACATGATTGTACCATAAAGACTGATATGTATGGACTGTGTAGCTTGTTGGTAACAGATACAACATTATTGTACCATAAAGACTGATATGTATGAACTGTGTAGCTTGTTGTACCATAAAGACTGATATGTATGGACTGTGTAGGTTGTTGTACCATAAAGACTGATATGTATGAACTGTGTAGCTTGTTGTACCATAAAGACTGATATGTATGGACTGAGTAGCTTGTTGGTAACAGATGCAACATGATTGTACCATAAAGACTGATATGTATGGACTGTGTAGCTTGTTGGTAACAGATGCAACATGATTGTACCATAAAGACTGATATGTATGGACTGAGTAGCTTGTTGGTAACAGATGCAACATGATTGTACCATAAAGACTGATATGTATGGACTGTGGAGCTTGTTGGTACCAGATGCAACATGACTGTACCATAAAGACTGATATGTATGGACTGAGTAGCTTGTTGGTAACAGATGCAACATGATTGTACCATAAAGACTGATATGTATGAACTGTGTAGCTTATTGTACCATAAAGACTGATATGTATGGACTATGTAGCTTGTTGGTAACAGATGCAACATGATTGTACCATAAAGACTGATATGTATGGACTGTGGAGCTTGTTGGTAACAGATGCAACATAATTGTACCATAAAGACTGATATGTATGGACTATGTAGCTTGTTGGTAACAGATGCAACATGACTGTACCATAAAGACTGATATGTATGGACTGAGTAGCTTGTTGGTAACAGATGCAACATGATTGTACCATAAAGACTGATATGTATGGACTGAGTAGCTTGTTGGTAACAGATGCAATATGACTGTACCATAAAGACTGATATGTATGGACTGAGTAGCTTGTTGGTAACAGATGCAACATGATTGTACCATAAAGACTGATATGTATGGACTATGTAGCTTGTTGGTAACAGAATCAACATGACTGTACCATAAAGACTGATATGTATGAACTGTGCAGCTTGTTGGTAACAGATGCAACATGATTGTACCATAAAGACTGATATGTATGGACTGAGTAGCTTGTTGGTAACAGATGCAACATGATTGTACCATAAAGACTGATATGTATGGACTGTGTAGCTTGTTGGTAACAGATGCAACATGATTGTACCATAAAGACTGATATGTATGGACTGTGGAGCTTATTGGTAACAGATGCAACATGACTGTACCATAAAGACTGATATGTATGGACTGAGTAGCTTGTTGGTAACAGATGCAACATGACTGTACCATAAAGACTGATATGTATGGACTATGTAGCTTGTTGGTAACAGATGCAACATGATTGTACCATAAAGACTGATATGTATGGACTGTGTAGCTTGTTGGTAACAGATGCAACATGAGTGTACCATAAAGACTGATATGTATGGACTGTGGAGCTTGTTGGTAACAGATGCAACATGACTGTACCATAAAGACTGATCTGTATGGACTGAGTAGCTTGTTGGTAACAGATGCAACATGATTGTACAATAAAGACTGATATGTATGAACTGTGTAGCTTGTTGGTAACAGATGCAACATGACTGTACCATAAAGACTGATATGTATGGACTGTGTAGCTTGTTGGTAACAGATGCAACATGATTGTACCATAAAGACTGATATGTATGGACTGTGTAGCTTGTTGGTAACAGATGCAACATGACTGTACCATAAAGACTGATCTGTATGGACTGAGTAGCTTGTTGGTAACAGATGCAACATGATTGTACAATAAAGACTGATATGTATGAACTGTGTAGCTTGTTGGTAACAGATGCAACATGACTGTACCATAAAGACTGATATGTATGGACTGTGTAGCTTGTTGGTAACAGATGCAACATGATTGTACCATAAAGACTGATATGTATGGACTGTGTAGCTTGTTGGTAACAGATACAACATTATTGTACCATAAAGACTGATATGTATGAACTGTGTAGCTTGTTGTACCATAAAGACTGATATGTATGGACTGTGTAGGTTGTTGTACCATAAAGACTGATATGTATGAACTGTGTAGCTTGTTGTACCATAAAGACTGATATGTATGGACTGAGTAGCTTGTTGGTAACAGATGCAACATGATTGTACCATAAAGACTGATATGTATGGACTGTGTAGCTTGTTGGTAACAGATGCAACATGATTGTACCATAAAGACTGATATGTATGGACTGAGTAGCTTGTTGGTAACAGATGCAACATGATTGTACCATAAAGACTGATATGTATGGATTGTGGAGCTTGTTGGTACCAGATGCAACATGACCGTACCATAAAGACTGATATGTATGGACTGAGTAGCTTGTTGGTAACAGATGCAACATGATTGTACCATAAAGACTGATATGTATGAACTGTGTAGCTTGTTGTACCATAAAGACTGATATGTATGGACTATGTAGCTTGCTGGTAACAGATGCAACATGATTGTACCATAAAGACTGATATGTATGGACTGTGGAGCTTGTTGGTAACAGATGCAACATAATTGTACCATAAAGACTGATATGCATGGACTATGTAGCTTGTTGGTAACAGATGCAACATGACTGTACCATAAAGACTGATATGTATGGACTGAGTAGCTTGTTGGTAACAGATGCAACATGATTGTACCATAAAGACTGATATGTATGGACTGTGTAGCTTGTTGGTAACAGATGCAACATGATTGTACCATAAAGACTGATATGTATGGACTGTGGAGCTTGTTGGTAACAGATGCAACATGACTGTACCATAAAGACTGATATGTATGGACTGAGTAGCTTGTTGGTAACAGATGCAACATGATTGTACCATAAAGACTGATATGTATGGACTGAGTAGCTTGTTGGTAACAGATGCAACATGATTGTACCATAAAGACTGATATGTATGGACTGAGTAGCTTGTTGGTAACAGATGCAACATGATTGTACGATAAAGACTGATATGTATGGACTGTGGAGCTTGTTGGTAACAGATGCAACATGACTGTACCATAAAGACTGATATGTATGGACTGAGTAGCTTGTTGGTAACAGATGCAACATGATTGTACCATAAAGACTGATATGTATGAACTGTGTAGCTTGTTGTACCATAAAGACTGATATGTATGGACTGAGTAGCTTGTTGGTAACAGATGCAACATGATTGTACCATAAAGACTGATATGTATGGACTGTGTAGCTTGTTGGTAACAGATGCAACATGATTGTACCATAAATACTGATATGTATGGACTGAGTAGCTTGTTGGTAACAGATGCAACATGATTGTACCATAAAGACTGATATGTATGGACTGAGTAGCTTGTTGGTAACAGATGCAACATGATTGTACCATAAAGACTGATATGTATGGACTGTGTAGCTTGTTGGTAACAGATGCAACATGATTGTACCATAAAGACTGATATGTATGAACTGTGTAGCTTGTTGGTAATAGATGCAACATGATTGTACCATAAAGACTGATATGTATGTACTGTGTAGCTTATTGGTAACAGATGCAACATGATTGTACCATAAAGACTGATATGTATGGACTGTGGAGCTTGTTGGTAACAGATGCACCATGACTGTACCATAAAGACTGATATGTATGGACTGAGTAGCTTGTTGGTAACAGATGCAACATGATTGTACCATAAAGACTGATATGTATGAACTGTGTAGCTTGTTGTACCATAAAGACTGATATGTATGGACTGAGTAGCTTGTTGGTAACAGATGCAACATGATTGTACCATAAAGACTGATATGTATGGACAGTGCAGCTTGTTGATAACAGATGCAACATGATTGTACCATAAAGACTGATATGTATGGACTGAGTAGCTTGTTGGTAACAGATGCAACATGACTGTACCATAACGACTGATATGTATGGACTATGTAGCTTGTTGGTAACAGATGCAACATGATTGTACCATAAAGACTGATATGTATGGACTGTGTAGCTTGTTGGTAACAGATGCAACATGAGTGTACCATAAAGACTGATATGTATGGACTGTGGAGCTTGTTGGTAACAGATGCAACATGACTGTACCATAAAGACTGATCTGTATGGACTGAGTAGCTTGTTGGTAACAGATGCAACATGATTGTACAATAAAGACTGATATGTATGAACTGTGTAGCTTGTTGGTAACAGATGCAACATGACTGTACCATAAAGACTGATATGTATGGACTGTGTAGCTTGTTGGTAACAGATGCAACATGATTGTACCATAAAGACTGATATGTATGGACTGTGTAGCTTGTTGGTAACAGATGCAACATGATTGTACCATAAAGACTGATATGTATGAACTGTGTAGCTTGTTGTACCATAAAGACTGATATGTATGGACTGAGTAGCTTGTTGGTAACAGATGCAACATGATTGTACCATAAAGACTGATATGTATGGACAGTGCAGCTTGTTGATAACAGATGCAACATGATTGTACCATAAAGACTGATATGTATGGACTGAGTAGCTTGTTGGTAACAGATGCAACATGACTGTACCATAAAAACTGATATGTATGGACTGTGCAGCTTGTTGGTAACAGATGCAACATGACTGTACCATAAAGACTGATATGTATGGACTGAGTAGCTAGTTGGTAACAGATGCAACATGATTGTACCATAAAGACTGATATGCATGGACTGTGCAGCTTGTTGGTAACAGATGCAACATGATTGTACCATAAAGACTGATATGTATGGACTGTGCAGCTTGTTGGTAACAGATGCAACATGATTGCACCATAAAGACTGATATGTATGGACTGTGTAGCTTGTTGGTAACAGATGCAACATGATTGTACCATAAAGACTGATATGTTAGACTGTGCAGCTTGTTGGTAACAGATGCAACATGATTGTACCATAAACACTGATATGTATTGACTGTGCAGCTTGTTGGTAACAGATGCAACATGATTGTACCATAAACACTGATATGTATGGACTGTGCAGCTTGTTGATAACAGATGCAACATGATTGTACCATAAAGACTGATATGCATGGACTGTGCAGCTTGTTGGTAACAGATGCAACATGATTGTACCATAAAGACTGATATGTATGGACTGTGCAGCTTGTTGGTAACAGATGCAACATGATTGTACCATAAAGACTGATATGTATGGACTGTGTAGCTTGTTGGTAACATATGCAACATGATTGTACCATTAGGACTGATATGTTAGACTGTGCAGCTTGTTGGTAACAGATGCAACATGATTGTACCATAAACACTGATATGTATGGACTGTGCAGCTTGTTGGTAACAGATGCAACATGATTGTACCATAAACACTGATATGTATGGACTGTGCAGCTTGTTGATAACAGATGCAACATGATTGTACCATAAAGACTGATATGTATGGACTGAGTAGCTTGTTGGTAACAGATGCAACATGACTGTACCATAAAGACTGATATTTATGGACTATGTAGCTTGTTGGTAACAGATGCAACATGATTGTACCATAAAGACTGATATGTATGGACTGTGTAGCTTGTTGGTAACAGATGCAACATGAGTGTACCATAAAGACTGATATGTATGGACTGTGGAGCTTGTTGGTAACAGATGCAACATGATTGTACCATAAAGACTGATATGTATGGACTGTGTAGCTTGTTGGTAACAGATGCAACATGACTGTACCATAAAGACTGATCTGTATGGACTGAGTAGCTTGTTGGTAACAGATGCAACATGATTGTACAATAAAGACTGATATGTATGAACTGTGTAGCTTGTTGGTAACAGATGCAACATGACTGTACCATAAAGACTGATATGTATGGACTGTGTAGCTTGTTGGTAACAGATGCAACATGATTGTACCATAAAGACTGATATGTATGGACTGTGTAGCTTGTTGGTAACAGATACAACATTATTGTACCATAAAGACTGATATGTATGAACTGTGTAGCTTGTTGTACCATAAAGACTGATATGTATGGACTGTGTAGGTTGTTGTACCATAAAGACTGATATGTATGAACTGTGTAGCTTGTTGTACCATAAAGACTGATATGTATGGACTGAGTAGCTTGTTGGTAACAGATGCAACATGATTGTACCATAAAGACTGATATGTATGGACTGTGTAGCTTGTTGGTAACAGATGCAACATGATTGTACCATAAAGACTGATATGTATGGACTGAGTAGCTTGTTGGTAACAGATGCAACATGATTGTACCATAAAGACTGATATGTATGGATTGTGGAGCTTGTTGGTACCAGATGCAACATGACCGTACCATAAAGACTGATATGTATGGACTGAGTAGCTTGTTGGTAACAGATGCAACATGATTGTACCATAAAGACTGATATGTATGAACTGTGTAGCTTGTTGTACCATAAAGACTGATATGTATGGACTATGTAGCTTGCTGGTAACAGATGCAACATGATTGTACCATAAAGACTGATATGTATGGACTGTGGAGCTTGTTGGTAACAGATGCAACATAATTGTACCATAAAGACTGATATGTATGGACTATGTAGCTTGTTGGTAACAGATGCAACATGACTGTACCATAAAGACTGATATGTATGGACTGAGTAGCTTGTTGGTAACAGATGCAACATGATTGTACCATAAAGACTGATATGTATGGACTGTGTAGCTTGTTGGTAACAGATGCAACATGATTGTACCATAAAGACTGATATGTATGGACTGTGGAGCTTGTTGGTAACAGATGCAACATGACTGTACCATAAAGACTGATATGTATGGACTGAGTAGCTTGTTGGTAACAGATGCAACATGATTGTACCATAAAGACTGATATGTATGGACTGAGTAGCTTGTTGGTAACAGATGCAACATGATTGTACCATAAAGACTGATATGTATGGACTGAGTAGCTTGTTGGTAACAGATGCAACATGATTGTACGATAAAGACTGATATGTATGGACTGTGGAGCTTGTTGGTAACAGATGCAACATGACTGTACCATAAAGACTGATATGTATGGACTGAGTAGCTTGTTGGTAACAGATGCAACATGATTGTACCATAAAGACTGATATGTATGAACTGTGTAGCTTGTTGTACCATAAAGACTGATATGTATGGACTGAGTAGCTTGTTGGTAACAGATGCAACATGATTGTACCATAAAGACTGATATGTATGGACTGTGTAGCTTGTTGGTAACAGATGCAACATGATTGTACCATAAATACTGATATGTATGGACTGAGTAGCTTGTTGGTAACAGATGCAACATGATTGTACCATAAAGACTGATATGTATGGACTGAGTAGCTTGTTGGTAACAGATGCAACATGATTGTACCATAAAGACTGATATGTATGGACTGTGTAGCTTGTTGGTAACAGATGCAACATGATTGTACCATAAAGACTGATATGTATGAACTGTGTAGCTTGTTGGTAACAGATGCAACATGATTGTACCATAAAGACTGATATGTATGTACTGTGTAGCTTATTGGTAACAGATGCAACATGATTGTACCATAAAGACTGATATGTATGGACTGTGGAGCTTGTTGGTAACAGATGCACCATGACTGTACCATAAAGACTGATATGTATGGACTGAGTAGCTTGTTGGTAACAGATGCAACATGATTGTACCATAAAGACTGATATGTATGAACTGTGTAGCTTGTTGTACCATAAAGACTGATATGTATGGACTGAGTAGCTTGTTGGTAACAGATGCAACATGATTGTACCATAAAGACTGATATGTATGGACAGTGCAGCTTGTTGATAACAGATGCAACATGATTGTACCATAAAGACTGATATGTATGGACTGAGTAGCTTGTTGGTAACAGATGCAACATGACTGTACCATAACGACTGATATGTATGGACTATGTAGCTTGTTGGTAACAGATGCAACATGATTGTACCATAAAGACTGATATGTATGGACTGTGTAGCTTGTTGGTAACAGATGCAACATGAGTGTACCATAAAGACTGATATGTATGGACTGTGGAGCTTGTTGGTAACAGATGCAACATGACTGTACCATAAAGACTGATCTGTATGGACTGAGTAGCTTGTTGGTAACAGATGCAACATGATTGTACAATAAAGACTGATATGTATGAACTGTGTAGCTTGTTGGTAACAGATGCAACATGACTGTACCATAAAGACTGATATGTATGGACTGTGTAGCTTGTTGGTAACAGATGCAACATGATTGTACCATAAAGACTGATATGTATGGACTGTGTAGCTTGTTGGTAACAGATGCAACATGATTGTACCATAAAGACTGATATGTATGAACTGTGTAGCTTGTTGTACCATAAAGACTGATATGTATGGACTGAGTAGCTTGTTGGTAACAGATGCAACATGATTGTACCATAAAGACTGATATGTATGGACAGTGCAGCTTGTTGATAACAGATGCAACATGATTGTACCATAAAGACTGATATGTATGGACTGAGTAGCTTGTTGGTAACAGATGCAACATGACTGTACCATAAAAACTGATATGTATGGACTGTGCAGCTTGTTGGTAACAGATGCAACATGACTGTACCATAAAGACTGATATGTATGGACTGAGTAGCTAGTTGGTAACAGATGCAACATGATTGTACCATAAAGACTGATATGCATGGACTGTGCAGCTTGTTGGTAACAGATGCAACATGATTGTACCATAAAGACTGATATGTATGGACTGTGCAGCTTGTTGGTAACAGATGCAACATGATTGCACCATAAAGACTGATATGTATGGACTGTGTAGCTTGTTGGTAACAGATGCAACATGATTGTACCATAAAGACTGATATGTTAGACTGTGCAGCTTGTTGGTAACAGATGCAACATGATTGTACCATAAACACTGATATGTATTGACTGTGCAGCTTGTTGGTAACAGATGCAACATGATTGTACCATAAACACTGATATGTATGGACTGTGCAGCTTGTTGATAACAGATGCAACATGATTGTACCATAAAGACTGATATGCATGGACTGTGCAGCTTGTTGGTAACAGATGCAACATGATTGTACCATAAAGACTGATATGTATGGACTGTGCAGCTTGTTGGTAACAGATGCAACATGATTGTACCATAAAGACTGATATGTATGGACTGTGTAGCTTGTTGGTAACATATGCAACATGATTGTACCATTAGGACTGATATGTTAGACTGTGCAGCTTGTTGGTAACAGATGCAACATGATTGTACCATAAACACTGATATGTATGGACTGTGCAGCTTGTTGGTAACAGATGCAACATGATTGTACCATAAACACTGATATGTATGGACTGTGCAGCTTGTTGATAACAGATGCAACATGATTGTACCATAAAGACTGATATGTATGGACTGAGTAGCTTGTTGGTAACAGATGCAACATGACTGTACCATAAAGACTGATATTTATGGACTATGTAGCTTGTTGGTAACAGATGCAACATGATTGTACCATAAAGACTGATATGTATGGACTGTGTAGCTTGTTGGTAACAGATGCAACATGAGTGTACCATAAAGACTGATATGTATGGACTGTGGAGCTTGTTGGTAACAGATGCAACATGACTGTACCATAAAGACTGATCTGTATGGACTGAGTAGCTTGTTGGTAACAGATGCAACATGATTGTACAATAAAGACTGATATGTATGAACTGTGTAGCTTGTTGGTAACAGATGCAACATGACTGTACCATAAAGACTGATATGTATGGACTGTGTAGCTTGTTGGTAACAGATGCAACATGATTGTACCATAAAGTCTGATATGTATGGACTGTGTAGCTTGTTGGTAACAGATGCAACATGATTGTACCATAAAGACTGATATGTATGAACTGTGTAGCTTGTTGTACCATAAAGACTGATATGTATGGACTGTGTAGGTTGTTGTACCATAAAGACTGATATGTATGAACTGTGTAGCTTGTTGTACCATAAAGACTGATATGTATGGACTGAGTAGCTTGTTGGTAACAGATGCAACATGATTGTACCATAAAGACTGATATGTATGGACTGTGTAGCTTGTTGGTAACAGATGCAACATGATTGTACCATAAAGACTGATATGTATGGACTGAGTAGCTTGTTGGTAACAGATGCAACATGATTGTACCATAAAGACTGATATGTATGGACTGTGGAGCTTGTTGGTACCAGATGCAACATGACTGTACCATAAAGACTGATATGTATGGACTGAGTAGCTTGTTGGTAACAGATGCAACATGATTGTACCATAAAGACTGATATGTATGAACTGTGTAGCTTGTTGTACCATAAAGACTGATATGTATGGACTATGTAGCTTGTTGGTAACAGATGCAACATGATTGTACCATAAAGACTGATATGTATGGACTGTGGAGCTTGTTGGTAACAGATGCAACATAATTGTACCATAAAGACTGATATGTATGGACTATGTAGCTTGTTGGTAACAGATGCAACATGACTGTACCATAAAGACTGATATGTATGGACTGAGTAGCTTGTTGGTAACAGATGCAACATGATTGTACCATAAAGACTGATATGTATGGACTGAGTAGCTTGTTGGTAACATATGCAATATGACTGTACCATAAAGACTGATATGTATGGACTGAGCAGCTTGTTGGTAACAGATGCAACATGATTGTACCATAAAGACTGATATGTATTTACTATGTAGCTTGTTGGTAACAGATGCAACATGACTGTACCATAAAGACTGATATGTATGAACTGTGCAGCTTGTTGGTAACAGATGCAACATGATTGTACCATAAAGACTGATATGTATGGACTGAGTAGCTTGTTGGTAACAGATGCAACATGATTGTACCATAAAGACTGATATGTATGGACTGTGTAGCTTGTTGGTAACAGATGCAACATGATTGTACCATAAAGACTGATATGTATGGACTGTGGAGCTTATTGGTAACAGATGCAACATGACTGTACCATAAAGACTGATATGTATGGACTGAGTAGCTTGTTGGTAACAGATGCAACATGACTGTACCATAAAGACTGATATGTATGGACTATGTAGCTTGTTGGTAACAGATGCAACATGATTGTACCATAAAGACTGATATGTACGGACTGTGTAGCTTGTTGGTAACAGATGCAACATGAGTGTACCATAAAGACTGATATGTATGGACTGTGGAGCTTGTTGGTAACAGATGCAACATGACTGTACCATAAAGACTGATCTGTATGGACTGAGTAGCTTGTTGGTAACAGATGCAACATGATTGTACAATAAAGACTGATATGTATGAACTGTGTAGCTTGTTGGTAACAGATGCAACATGACTGTACCATAAAGACTGATATGTATGGACTGTGTAGCTTGTTGGTAACAGATGCAACATGATTGTACCATAAAGACTGATATGTATGGACTGTGTAGCTTGTTGGTAACAGATGCAACATGACTGTACCATAAAGACTGATCTGTATGGACTGAGTAGCTTGTTGGTAACAGATGCAACATGATTGTACAATAAAGACTGATATGTATGAACTGTGTAGCTTGTTGGTAACAGATGCAACATGACTGTACCATAAAGACTGATATGTATGGACTGTGTAGCTTGTTGGTAACAGATGCAACATGATTGTACCATAAAGACTGATATGTATGGACTGTGTAGCTTGTTGGTAACAGATACAACATTATTGTACCATAAAGACTGATATGTATGAACTGTGTAGCTTGTTGTACCATAAAGACTGATATGTATGGACTGTGTAGGTTGTTGTACCATAAAGACTGATATGTATGAACTGTGTAGCTTGTTGTACCATAAAGACTGATATGTATGGACTGAGTAGCTTGTTGGTAACAGATGCAACATGATTGTACCATAAAGACTGATATGTATGGACTGTGTAGCTTGTTGGTAACAGATGCAACATGATTGTACCATAAAGACTGATATGTATGGACTGAGTAGCTTGTTGGTAACAGATGCAACATGATTGTACCATAAAGACTGATATGTATGGACTGTGGAGCTTGTTGGTACCAGATGCAACATGACCGTACCATAAAGACTGATATGTATGGACTGAGTAGCTTGTTGGTAACAGATGCAACATGATTGTACCATAACGACTGATATGTATGAACTGTGTAGCTTGTTGTACCATAAAGACTGATATGTATGGACTATGTAGCTTGCTGGTAACAGATGCAACATGATTGTACCATAAAGACTGATATGTATGGACTGTGGAGCTTGTTGGTAACAGATGCAACATAATTGTACCATAAAGACTGATATGTATGGACTATGTAGCTTGTTGGTAACAGATGCAACATGGCTGTACCATAAAGACTGATATGTATGGACTGAGTAGCTTGTTGGTAACAGATGCAACATGATTGTACAATAAAGACTGATATGTATGAACTGTGTAGCTTGTTGGTAACAGATGCAACATGACTGTACCATAAAGACTGATATGTATGGACTGTGTAGCTTGTTGGTAACAGATGCAACATGATTGTACCATAAAGACTGATATGTATGGACTGTGTAGCTTGTTGGTAACAGATACAACATTATTGTACCATAAAGACTGATATGTATGAACTGTGTAGCTTGTTGTACCATAAAGACTGATATGTATGGACTGTGTAGGTTGTTGTACCATAAAGACTGATATGTATGAACTGTGTAGCTTGTTGTACCATAAAGACTGATATGTATGGACTGAGTAGCTTGTTGGTAACAGATGCAACATGATTGTACCATAAAGACTGATATGTATGGACTGTGTAGCTTGTTGGTAACAGATGCAACATGATTGTACCATAAAGACTGATATGTATGGACTGAGTAGCTTGTTGGTAACAGATGCAACATGATTGTACCATAAAGACTGATATGTATGGACTGTGGAGCTTGTTGGTACCAGATGCAACATGACCGTACCATAAAGACTGATATGTATGGACTGAGTAGCTTGTTGGTAACAGATGCAACATGATTGTACCATAACGACTGATATGTATGAACTGTGTAGCTTGTTGTACCATAAAGACTGATATGTATGGACTATGTAGCTTGCTGGTAACAGATGCAACATGATTGTACCATAAAGACTGATATGTATGGACTGTGGAGCTTGTTGGTAACAGATGCAACATAATTGTACCATAAAGACTGATATGTATGGACTATGTAGCTTGTTGGTAACAGATGCAACATGGCTGTACCATAAAGACTGATATGTATGGACTGAGTAGCTTGTTGGTAACAGATGCAACATGATTGTACCATAAAGACTGATATGTATGGACTGTGTAGCTTGTTGGTAACAGATGCAACATGATTGTACCATAAAGACTGATATGTATGGACTGTGGAGCTTGTTGGTAACAGATGCAACATGACTGTACCATAAAGACTGATATGTATGGACTGAGTAGCTTGTTGGTAACAGATGCAACATGATTGTACCATAAAGACTGATATGTATGGACTGAGTAGCTTGTTGGTAACAGATGCAACATGATTGTACCATAAAGACTGATATGTATGGACTGAGTAGCTTGTTGGTAACAGATGCAACATGATTGTACGATAAAGACTGATATGTATGGACTGTGGAGCTTGTTGGTAACAGATGCAACATGACTGTACCATAAAGACTGATATGTATGGACTGAGTAGCTTGTTGGTAACAGATGCAACATGATTGTACCATAAAGACTGATATGTATGAACTGTGTAGCTTGTTGTACCATAAAGACTGATATGTATGGACTGAGTAGCTTGTTGGTAACAGATGCAACATGATTGTACCATAAAGACTGATATGTATGGACTGTGTAGCTTGTTGGTAACAGATGCAACATGATTGTACCATAAATACTGATATGTATGGACTGAGTAGCTTGTTGGTAACAGATGCAACATGATTGTACCATAAAGACTGATATGTATGGACTGAGTAGCTTGTTGGTAACAGATGCAACATGATTGTACCATAAAGACTGATATGTATGGACTGTGTAGCTTGTTGGTAACAGATGCAACATGATTGTACCATAAAGACTGATATGTATGAACTGTGTAGCTTGTTGGTAACAGATGCAACATGATTGTACCATAAAGACTGATATGTATGTACTGTGTATCTTGTTGGTAACAGATGCAACATGATTGTACCATAAAAACTGATATGTATGGACTGTGGAGCTTGTTGGTAACAGATGCACCATGACTGTACCATAAAGACTGATATGTATGGACTGAGTAGCTTGTTGGTAACAGATGCAACATGATTGTACCATAAAGACTGATATGTATGAACTGTGTAGCTTGTTGTACCATAAAGACTGATATGTATGGACTGAGTAGCTTGTTGGTAACAGATGCAACATGATTGTACCATAAAGACTGATATGTATGGACAGTGCAGCTTGTTGATAACAGATGCAACATGATTGTACCATAAAGACTGATATGTATGGACTGAGTAGCTTGTTGGTAACAGATGCAACATGACTGTACCATAAAGACTGATATGTATGGACTATGTAGCTTGTTGGTAACAGATGCAACATGATTGTACCATAAAGACTGATATGTATGGACTGTGTAGCTTGTTGGTAACAGATGCAACATGAGTGTACCATAAAGACTGATATGTATGGACTGTGGAGCTTGTTGGTAACAGATGCAACATGACTGTACCATAAAGACTGATCTGTATGGACTGAGTAGCTTGTTGGTAACAGATGCAACATGATTGTACAATAAAGACTGATATGTATGAACTGTGTAGCTTGTTGGTAACAGATGCAACATGACTGTACCATAAAGACTGATATGTATGGACTGTGTAGCTTGTTGGTAACAGATGCAACATGATTGTACCATAAAGACTGATATGTATGGACTGTGTAGCTTGTTGGTAACAGATGCAACATGATTGTACCATAAAGACTGATATGTATGAACTGTGTAGCTTGTTGTACCATAAAGACTGATATGTATGGACTGAGTAGCTTGTTGGTAACAGATGCAACATGATTGTACCATAAAGACTGATATGTATGGACAGTGCAGCTTGTTGATAACAGATGCAACATGATTGTACCATAAAGACTGATATGTATGGACTGAGTAGCTTGTTGGTAACAGATGCAACATGACTGTACCATAAAAACTGATATGTATGGACTATGTAGCTTGTTGGTAACAGATGCAACATGATTGTACCATAAAGACTGATATGTATGGACTGAGTAGCTTGTTGGTAACAGATGCAACATGATTGTACAATAAAGACTGATATGTATGAACTGTGTAGCTTGTTGGTAACAGATGCAACATGACTGTACCATAAAGACTGATATGTATGGACTGTGTAGCTTGTTGGTAACAGATGCAACATGATTTTACCATAAAGACTGATATGTATGGACTGTGTAGCTTGTTGGTAACAGATGCAACATGATTGTACCATAAAGACTGATATGTATGAACTGTGTAGCTTGTTGTACCATAAAGACTGATATGTATGGACTGTGTAGGTTGTTGTACCATAAAGACTGATATGTATGAACTGTGTAGCTTGTTGTACCATAAAGACTGATATGTATGGACTGTGTAGCTTGTTGGTAACAGATGCAACATGATTGTACCATAAAGACTGATATGTATGGACTTAGTAGCTTGTTGGTAACAGATGCAACATGATTGTACCATAAAGACTGATATGTATGAACTGTGTAGCTTGTTGTACCATAAAGACTGATATGTATGGACTATGTAGCTTGTTGGTAACAGATGCAACATGATTGTACCATAAAGACTGATATGTATGGACTATGTAGCTTGTTGGTAACAGATGCAACATGACTGTACCATAAAGACTGATATGTATGGACTGAGTAGCTTGTTGGTAACAGATGCAACATGATTGTACCATAAAGACTGATATGTATGGACTGTGTAGCTTGTTGGTAACAGATGCAACATGATTGTACCATAAAGACTGATATGTATGAACTGTGTAGCTTGTTGGTAACAGATGCAACATGATTGTACCATAAAGACTGATATGTATGTACTGTGTATCTTGTTGGTAACAGATGCAACATGATTGTACCATAAAAACTGATATGTATGGACTGTGGAGCTTGTTGGTAACAGATGCACCATGACTGTACCATAAAGACTGATATGTATGGACTGAGTAGCTTGTTGGTAACAGATGCAACATGATTGTACCATAAAGACTGATATGTATGAACTGTGTAGCTTGTTGTACCATAAAGACTGATATGTATGGACTGAGTAGCTTGTTGGTAACAGATGCAACATGATTGTACCATAAAGACTGATATGTATGGACAGTGCAGCTTGTTGATAACAGATGCAACATGATTGTACCATAAAGACTGATATGTATGGACTGAGTAGCTTGTTGGTAACAGATGCAACATGACTGTACCATAAAGACTGATATGTATGGACTATGTAGCTTGTTGGTAACAGATGCAACATGATTGTACCATAAAGACTGATATGTATGGACTGTGTAGCTTGTTGGTAACAGATGCAACATGAGTGTACCATAAAGACTGATATGTATGGACTGTGGAGCTTGTTGGTAACAGATGCAACATGACTGTACCATAAAGACTGATCTGTATGGACTGAGTAGCTTGTTGGTAACAGATGCAACATGATTGTACAATAAAGACTGATAGGTATGAACTGTGTAGCTTGTTGGTAACAGATGCAACATGACTGTACCATAAAGACTGATATGTATGGACTGTGTAGCTTGTTGGTAACAGATGCAACATGATTGTACCATAAAGACTGATATGTATGGACTGTGTAGCTTGTTGGTAACAGATGCAACATGATTGTACCATAAAGACTGATATGTATGAACTGTGTAGCTTGTTGTACCATAAAGACTGATATGTATGGACTGAGTAGCTTGTGGTAACAGATGCACATGATTGTACCATAAAGACTGATATGTATGGACAGTGCAGCTTGTGATAACAGATGCAACATGATTGTACCATAAAGACTGATATGTATGGACTGAGTAGCTTGTTGGTAACAGATGCAACATGACTGTACCATAAAACTGATATGTATGGACTATGTAGCTTGTTGGTAACAGATGCAACATGATTGTACCATAAAGACTGATATGTATGGATCTGAGTAGCTTGTTGGTAACAGATGCAACATGATTGTACAATAAAGACTGATATGTATGAACTGTGTAGCTTGTTGGTAACAGATGCAACATGACTGTACCATAAAGACTGATATGTAGGACTGTGTAGCTTGTTGGTAACAGATGCAACATGATTTTACCATAAAGACTGATATGTATGGACTGTGTAGCTTGTTGGTAACAGATGCAACATGATTGTACCATAAAGAATGATATCGTATGAACTGTGTAGCTTGTTGTACCATAAAGACTGATATGTATGGACTGTGTAGGTTGTTGTACCATAAAGACTGATATGTATGAACTGTGTAGCTTGTTGTACCATAAAGACTGATATGTATGGACTGTGTAGCTTGTTGGTAACAGATGCAACATGATTGTACCATAAAGACTGATATGTATGGACTTAGTAGCTTGTTGGTAACAGATGCAACATGATTGTACATAAAGACTGATATGTATGAACTGTGTAGCTTGTTGTACCATAAAGACTGATATGTATGGACTATGTAGCTTGTTGGTAACAGATGCAACATGATTGTACCATAAAGACTGATATGTATGGACTATGTAGCTTGTTGGTAACAGATGCAACATGACTGTACCATAAAGACTGATATGTATGGACTGAGTAGCTTGTTGGTAACAGATGCAACATGATTGTACCATAAAGACTGATATGTATGGACTGTGGAGCTTGTTGGTAACAGATGCAATATGACTGTACCATAAAGACTGATATGTATGGACTGAGTAGCTTGTTGGTAACAGATGCAACATGATTGTACCATAAAGACTGATATGTATGGACTATGTAGCTTGTTGGTAACAGATGCAACATGACTGTACCATAAAGACTGATATGTATGAACTGTGCAGCTTGTTGGTAACAGATGCAACATGATTGTACCATAAAGACTGATATGTATGGACTGAGTAGCTTGTTGGTAACAGATGCAACATGATTGTACCATAAAGACTGATATGTATGGACTGTGTAGCTTGTTGGTAACAGATGCAACATGATTGTACCATAAAGACTGATATGTATGGACTGTGGAGCTTGTTGGTAACAGATGCAACATGACTGTACAATAAAGACTGATATGTATGGACTGAGTAGCTTGTTGGTAACAGATGCAACATGATTGTACCATAAAGACTGATATGTATGGACTGAGTAGCTTGTTGGTAACAGATGCAACATGACTGTACCATAAAGACTGATATGTATGGACTGAGTAGCTTGTTGGTAACAGATGCAACATGATTGTACGATAAAGACTGATATGTATGGACTGTTGAGCTTGTTGGTAACAGATGCAACATGACTGTACCATAAAGACTGATATGTATGGACTGAGTAGCTTGTTGGTAACAGATGCAACATGATTGTACCATAAAGACTGATATGTATGAACTGTGTAGCTTGTTGTACCATAAAGACTGATATGTATGGACTGAGTAGCTTGTTGGTAACAGATGCAACATGATTGTACCATAAAGACTGATATGTATGGACTGTGTAGCTTGTTGGTAACAGATGCAACATGACTGTACCATAAAGACTGATATGTATGGACTATGTAGCTTGTTGGTAACAGATGCAACATGATTGTACCATAAAGACTGATATGTATGGACTGTGTAGCTTGTTGGTAACAGATGCAACATGAGTGTACTATAAAGACTGATATGTATGGACTGTGGAACTTGTTGGTAACAGATGCAACATGACTGTACCATAAAGACTGATCTGTATGGACTGAGTAGCTTGTTGGTAACAGATGCAACATGATTGTACAATAAAGACTGATATGTATGAACTGTGTAGCTTGTTGGTAACAGATGCAACATGACTGTACCATAAAGACTGATATGTATGGACTGTGTAGCTTGTTGGTAACAGATGCAACATGATTGTACCATAAAGACTGATATGTATGGACTGTGTAGCTTGTTGGAAACAGATGCAACATGACTGTACCATAAAGACTGATCTGTATGGACTGAGTAGCTTGTTGGTAACAGATGCAACATGATTGTACAATAAAGACTGATATGTATGAACTGTGTAGCTTGTTGGTAACAGATGCAACATGACTGTACCATAAAGACTGATATGTATGGACTGTGTAGCTTGTTGGTAACAGATGCAACATGATTGTACCATAAAGACTGATATGTATGGACTGTGTAGCTTGTTGGTAACAGATACAACATTATTGTACCATAAAGACTGATATGTATGAACTGTGTAGCTTGTTGTACCATAAAGACTGATATGTATGGACTGTGTAGGTTGTTGTACCATAAAGACTGATATGTATGAACTGTGTAGCTTGTTGTACCATAAAGACTGATATGTATGGACTGAGTAGCTTGTTGGTAACAGATGCAACATGATTGTACCATAAAGACTGATATGTATGGACTGTGTAGCTTGTTGGTAACAGATGCAACATGATTGTACCATAAAGACTGATATGTATGGACTGAGTAGCTTGTTGGTAACAGATGCAACATGATTGTACCATAAAGACTGATATGTATGGACTGTGGAGCTTGTTGGTACCAGATGCAACATGACCGTACCATAAAGACTGATATGTATGGACTGAGTAGCTTGTTGGTAACAGATGCAACATGATTGTACCATAACGACTGATATGTTTGAACTGTGTAGCTTGTTGTACCATAAAGACTGATATGTATGGACTATGTAGCTTGCTGGTAACAGATGCAACATGATTGTACCATAAAGACTGATATGTATGGACTGTGGAGCTTGTTGGTAACAGATGCAACATAATTGTACCATAAAGACTGATATGTATGGACTATGTAGCTTGTTGGTAACAGATGCAACATGGCTGTACCATAAAGACTGATATGTATGGACTGAGTAGCTTGTTGGTAACAGATGCAACATGATTGTACCATAAAGACTGATATGTATGGACTGTGTAGCTTGTTGGTAACAGATGCAACATGATTGTACCATAAAGACTGATATGTATGGACTGTGGAGCTTGTTGGTAACAGATGCAACATGACTGTACCATAAAGACTGATATGTATGGACTGAGTAGCTTGTTGGTAACAGATGCAACATGATTGTACCATAAAGACTGATATGTATGGACTGAGTAGCTTGTTGGTAACAGATGCAACATGATTGTACCATAAAGACTGATATGTATGGACTGAGTAGCTTGTTGGTAACAGATGCAACATGATTGTACGATAAAGACTGATATGTATGGACTGAGTAGCTTGTTGGTAACAGATGCAACATGATTGTACCATAAAGACTGATATGTATGGACTGTGTAGCTTGTTGGTAACAGATGCAACATGATTGTACCATAAATACTGATATGTATGGACTGAGTAGCTTGTTGGTAACAGATGCAACATGATTGTACCATAAAGACTGATATGTATGGACTGAGTAGCTTGTTGGTAACAGATGCAACATGATTGTACCATAAAGACTGATATGTATGGACTGTGTAGCTTGTTGGTAACAGATGCAACATGATTGTACCATAAAGACTGATATGTATGAACTGTGTAGCTTGTTGGTAACAGATGCAACATGATTGTACCATAAAGACTGATATGTATGTACTGTGTATCTTGTTGGTAACAGATGCAACATGATTGTACCATAAAAACTGATATGTATGGACTGTGGAGCTTGTTGGTAACAGATGCACCATGACTGTACCATAAAGACTGATATGTATGGACTGAGTAGCTTGTTGGTAACAGATGCAACATGATTGTACCATAAAGACTGATATGTATGAACTGTGTAGCTTGTTGTACCATAAAGACTGATATGTATGGACTGAGTAGCTTGTTGGTAACAGATGCAACATGATTGTACCATAAAGACTGATATGTATGGACAGTGCAGCTTGTTGATAACAGATGCAACATGATTGTACCATAAAGACTGATATGTATGGACTGAGTAGCTTGTTGGTAACAGATGCAACATGACTGTACCATAAAGACTGATATGTATGGACTATGTAGCTTGTTGGTAACAGATGCAACATGATTGTACCATAAAGACTGATATGTATGGACTGTGTAGCTTGTTGGTAACAGATGCAACATGAGTGTACCATAAAGACTGATATGTATGGACTGTGGAGCTTGTTGGTAACAGATGCAACATGACTGTACCATAAAGACTGATCTGTATGGACTGAGTAGCTTGTTGGTAACAGATGCAACATGATTGTACAATAAAGACTGATATGTATGAACTGTGTAGCTTGTTGGTAACAGATGCAACATGACTGTACCATAAAGACTGATATGTATGGACTGTGTAGCTTGTTGGTAACAGATGCAACATGATTGTACCATAAAGACTGATATGTATGGACTGTGTAGCTTGTTGGTAACAGATGCAACATGATTGTACCATAAAGACTGATATGTATGAACTGTGTAGCTTGTTGTACCATAAAGACTGATATGTATGGACTGAGTAGCTTGTTGGTAACAGATGCAACATGATTGTACCATAAAGACTGATATGTATGGACAGTGCAGCTTGTTGATAACAGATGCAACATGATTGTACCATAAAGACTGATATGTATGGACTGAGTAGCTTGTTGGTAACAGATGCAACATGACTGTACCATAAAAACTGATATGTATGGACTATGTAGCTTGTTGGTAACAGATGCAACATGATTGTACCATAAAGACTGATATGTATGGACTGAGTAGCTTGTTGGTAACAGATGCAACATGATTGTACAATAAAGACTGATATGTATGAACTGTGTAGCTTGTTGGTAACAGATGCAACATGACTGTACCATAAAGACTGATATGTATGGACTGTGTAGCTTGTTGGTAACAGATGCAACATGATTGTACCATAAAGACTGATATGTATGGACTGTGTAGCTTGTTGGTAACAGATGCAACATGATTGTACCATAAAGACTGATATGTATGAACTGTGTAGCTTGTTGTACCATAAAGACTGATATGTATGGACTGTGTAGGTTGTTGTACCATAAAGACTGATATGTATGAACTGTGTAGCTTGTTGTACCATAAAGACTGATATGTATGGACTGTGTAGCTTGTTGGTAACAGATGCAACATGATTGTACCATAAAGACTGATATGTATGGACTTAGTAGCTTGTTGGTAACAGATGCAACATGATTGTACCATAAAGACTGATATGTATGAACTGTGTAGCTTGTTGTACCATAAAGACTGATATGTATGGACTATGTAGCTTGTTGGTAACAGATGCAACATGATTGTACCATAAAGACTGATATGTATGGACTATGTAGCTTGTTGGTAACAGATGCAACATGACTGTACCATAAAGACTGATATGTATGGACTGAGTAGCTTGTTGGTAACAGATGCAACATGATTGTACCATAAAGACTGATATGTATGGACTGTGGAGCTTGTTGGTAACAGATGCAATATGACTGTACCATAAAGACTGATATGTATGGACTGAGTAGCTTGTTGGTAACAGATGCAACATGATTGTACCATAAAGACTGATATGTATGGACTATGTAGCTTGTTGGTAACAGATGCAACATGACTGTACCATAAAGACTGATATGTATGAACTGTGCAGCTTGTTGGTAACAGATGCAACATGATTGTACCATAAAGACTGATATGTATGGACTGAGTAGCTTGTTGGTAACAGATGCAACATGATTGTACCATAAAGACTGATATGTATGGACTGTGTAGCTTGTTGGTAACAGATGCAACATGATTGTACCATAAAGACTGATATGTATGGACTGTGGAGCTTGTTGGTAACAGATGCAACATGACTGTACCATAAAGACTGATATGTATGGACTGAGTAGCTTGTTGGTAACAGATGCAACATGATTGTACCATAAAGACTGATATGTATGGACTGAGTAGCTTGTTGGTAACAGATGCAACATGACTGTACCATAAAGACTGATATGTATGGACTGAGTAGCTTGTTGGTAACAGATGCAACATGATTGTACGATAAAGACTGATATGTATGGACTGTTGAGCTTGTTGGTAACAGATGCAACATGACTGTACCATAAAGACTGATATGTATGGACTGAGTAGCTTGTTGGTAACAGATGCAACATGATTGTACCATAAAGACTGATATGTATGAACTGTGTAGCTTGTTGTACCATAAAGACTGATATGTATGGACTGAGTAGCTTGTTGGTAACAGATGCAACATGATTGTACCATAAAGACTGATATGTATGGACTGTGTAGCTTGTTGGTAACAGATGCAACATGATTGTACCATAAATACTGATATGTATGGACTGAGTAGCTTGTTGGTAACAGATGCAACATGATTGTACCATAAAGACTGATATGTATGGACTGAGTAGCTTGTTGGTAACAGATGCAACATGATTGTACCATAAAGACTGATATGTATGGACTGTGTAGCTTGTTGGTAACAGATGCAACATGATTGTACCATAAAGACTGATATGTATGAACTGTGTAGCTTGTTGGTAACAGATGCAACATGATTGTACCATAAAGACTGATATGTATGTACTGTGTAGCTTGTTGGTAACATATGCAACATGATTGTACCATAAAGACTGATATGTATGGACTGTGGAGCTTGTTGGTAACAGATGCACCATGACTGTACCATAAAGACTGATATGTATGGACTGAGTAGCTTGTTGGTAACAGATGCAACATGATTGTACCATAAAGACTGATATGTATGAACTGTGTAGCTTGTTGTACCATAAAGACTGATATGTATGGACTGAGTAGCTTGTTGGTAACAGATGCAACATGATTGTACCATAAAGACTGATATGTATGGACTGAGTAGCTTGTTGGTAACAGATGCAACATGATTGTACCATAAAGACTGATATGTATGGACTGTGTAGCTTGTTGGTAACAGATGCAACATGAGTGTACCATAAAGACTGATATGTATGGACTGAGTAGCTTGTTGGTAACAGATGCAACATGATTGTACCATAAAGACTGATATGTATGGACTGAGTAGCTTGTTGGTAAAAGATGCAACATGATTGTACCATAAAGACTGATATGTATGGACTGTGGAGCTTGTTGGTAACAGATGCAACATGACTTTACCATAAAGACTGATATGTATGGACTGAGTAGCTTGTTGGTAACAGATGCAACATGATTGTACCATAAAGACTGATATGTATGGACTGAGTAGCTTGTTGGTAACAGATGCAACATGATTGTACCATAAAGACTGATATGTATGGACTGAGTAGCTTGTTGGTAACAGATGCAACATGATTGTACCATAAAGATTGATATGTATGGACTGAGTAGCTTGTTGGTAACAAATGCAACATGACTGTACCATAAAGACTGATATGTATGGACTATGTAGCTTGTTGGTAACAGATGCAACATGATTGTACCATAAAGACTGATATGTATGGACTGTGTAGCTTGTTGGTAACAGATGCAACATGAGTGTACCATAAAGACTGATATGTATGGACTGTGGAGCTTGTTGGTAACAGATGCAACATGACTGTACCATAAAGACTGATCTGTATGGACTGAGTAGCTTGTTGGTAACAGATGCAACATGATTGTACAATAAAGACTGATATGTATGAACTGTGTAGCTTGTTGGTAACAGATGCAACATGACTGTACCATAAAGACTGATATGTATGGACTGTGTAGCTTGTTGGTAACAGATGCAACATGATTGTACCATAAAGACTGATATGTATGGACTGTGTAGCTTGTTGGTAACTGATGCAACATGATTGTACCATAAAGACTGATATGTATGAACTGTGTAGCTTGTTGTACCATAAAGACTGATATGTATGGACTGTGTAGGTTGTTGTACCATAAAGACTGATATGTATGAACTGTGTAGCTTGTTGTACCATAAAGACTGATATGTATGGACTGTGTAGCTTGTTGGTAACAGATGCAACATGATTGTACCATAAAGACTGATATGTATGGACTTAGTAGCTTGTTGGTAACAGATGCAACATGATTGTACCATAAAGACTGATATGTATGAACTGTGTAGCTTGTTGTACCATAAAGACTGATATGTATGGACTATGTAGCTTGTTGGTAACAGATGCAACATGATTGTACAATAAAGACTGATATGTATGGACTGTGGAGCTTGTTGGTAACAGATGCAACATGACTGTACCATAAAGACTGATATGTATGGACTGAGTAGCTTGTTGGTAACATATGCAACATGATTGTACCATAAAGACTGATATGTATGGACTGAGTAGCTTGTTGGTAACAGATGCAACATGATTGTATCATAAAGACTGATATGTATGGACAAAGTAGCTTGTTGGTAACAGATGCAACATGATTGTACCATAAAGACTGATATGTATGGACTGTGGAGCTTGTTGGTAACAGATGCAACATGACTGTACCATAAAGACTGATATGTATGGACTGAGTAGCTTGTTGGTAACAGATGCAACATGATTGTACCATAAAGACTGATATGTATGGACTATGTAGCTTGTTGGTAACAGATGCAACATGACTGTACCATAAAGACTGATATGTATGAACTGTGCAGCTTGTTGGTAACAGATGCAACATGATTGTACCATAAAGACTGATATGTATGGACTGTGTAGCTTGTTGGTAACAGATGCAACATGATTGTACCATAAAGACTGATATGTATCGACTGTGGAGCTTGTTGGTAACAGATGCAACATGACTGTACCATAAAGACTGATATGTATGGACTGAGTAGCTTGTTGGTAACAGATGCAACATGATTGTACCATAAAGACTGATATGTATGAACTGTGTAGCTTGTTGTACCATAAAGACTGATATGTATGGACTGAGTAGCTTGTTGGTAACAGATGCAACATGATTGTACCATAAAGACTGATATGTATGGACTGTGTAGCTTGTTGGTAACAGATGCAACATGATTGTACCATAAAGACTGATATGTATGGACTGAGTAGCTTGTTGGTAACAGATGCAACATGATTGTACCATAAAGACTGATATGTATGGACTGTGTAGCTTGTTGTACCATAAAGACTGATATGTATGGACTATGTAGCTTGTTGGTAACAGATGCAACATGATTGTACCATAAAGACTGATATGTATGGACTGTGTAGCTTGTTGTACCATAAAGACTGATATGTATGGACTATGTAGCTTGTTGGTAACAGATGCAACATGATTGTACCATAAAGACTGATATGTATGGACTGTGTAGCTTGTTGTACCATAAAGACTGATATGTTGACTGTGTAGGTTGTTGTACCATAAAGACTGATATGTATGAACTGTGTAGCTTGTTGTACCATAAAGACTTATATGTATGGACTGTGTAGCTTGTTGGTAACAGATGCAACATGATTGTACCATAAAGACTGATATGTATGGATTGAGTAGCTTGTTGGTAACAGATGCAACATGATTGTACCATAAAGACTGATATGTATGGACTGAGTAGCTTGTTGGTAACAGATGCAACATGATTGTACCATAAAGACTGATATGTATGGACTGAGTAGCTTGTTGGTAACAGATGCAACATGATTGTACCATAAAGACTGATATGTATGGACTGTGGAGCTTGTTGGTAACAGATGCAACATGACTGTACCATAAAGACTGATATGTATGGACTGAGTAGCTTGTTGGTAACAGATGCAGCATGATTGTACCATAAAGACTGATATGTATGAACTGTGTAGCTTGTTGTACCATAAAGACTGATATGTATGGACTATGTAGCTTGTTGGTAACAGATGCAACATGATTGTACCATAAAGACTGATATGTATGGACTGAGTAGCTTGTTGGTAACAGATGCAACATGAGTGTACCATAAAGACTGATATGTATGGACTGTGGAGCTTGTTGGTAACAGATGCAACATGATTGTACCATAAAGACTGATATGTATGGACTGAGTAGCTTGTTGGTAACAGATGCAACATGATTGTACCATAAAGACTGATATGTATGGACTGAGTAGCTTGTTGGTAACAGATGCAACATGAGTGTACCATAAAGACTGATATGTATGGACTGAGTAGCTTGTTGGTAACAGATGCAACATGATTGTACCATAAAGACTGATATGTATGGACTGAGAAGCTTGTTGGTAACAGATGCAACATGATTGTACCATAAAGACTGATATGTATGGACTGTGTAGCTTGTTGGTAACAGATGCAACATGAGTGTACCATAAAGACTGATATGTATGGACTGAGTAGCTTGTTGGTAACAGATGCAACATGATTGTACCATAAAGACTGATATGTATGGACTGAGTAGCTTGTTGGTAAAAGATGCAACATGATTGTACCATAAAGACTGATATGTATGGACTGTGGAGCTTGTTGGTAACAGATGCAACATGACTTTACCATAAAGACTGATATGTATGGACTGAGTAGCTTGTTGGTAACAGATGCAACATGATTGTACCATAAAGACTGATATGTATGGACTGAGTAGCTTGTTGGTAACAGATGCAACATGATTGTACCATAAAGACTGATATGTATGGACTGAGTAGCTTGTTGGTAACAGATGCAACATGATTGTACCATAAAGACTGATATGTATGGACTGTGGAGCTTGTTGGTAACAGATGCAATATGACTGTACCATAAAGACTGATATGTATGGACTGAGTAGCTTGTTGGTAACAGATGCAACATGATTGTACCATAAAGACTGATATGTATGGACTATGTAGCTTGTTGGTAACAGATGCAACATGACTGTACCATAAAGACTGATATGTATGAACTGTGCAGCTTGTTGGTAACTGATGCAACATGATTGTACCATAAAGACTGATATGTATGGACTGAGTAGCTTGTTGGTAACAGATGCAACATGATTGTACCATAAAGACTGATATGTATGGACTGTGTAGCTTGTTGGTAACAGATGCAACATGATTGTACCATAAAGACTGATATGTATGGACTGTGTAGCTTGTTGGTAACAGATGCAACATGATTGTACCATAAAGACTGATATGTATGAACTGTGTAGCTTGTTGTACCATAAAGACTGATATGTATGGACTGTGTAGGTTGTTGTACCATAAAGACTGATATGTATGAACTGTGTAGCTTGTTGGTAACAGATGCAACATGATTGTACCATAAAGACTGATATGTATGGACTGAGTAGCTTGTTGGTAACAGATGCAACATGATTGTACCATAAAGACTGATATGTATGGACTGAGTAGCTTGTTGGTAACAGATGCAACATGATTGTACCATAAAGACTGATATGTATGGACTGAGCAGCTTGTTGGTAACAGATGCAACATGATTGTACCATAAAGACTGATATGTATGGACTGTGGAGCTTGTTGGTAACAGATGCAACATGACTGTACCATAAAGACTGATATGTATGGACTGAGTAGCTTGTTGGTAACAGATGCAACATGATTGTACCATAAAGACTGATATGTATGACCTGTGTAGCTTGTTGTACCATAAAGACTGATATGTATGGACTATGTAGCTTGTTGGTAACAGATGCAACATGATTGTACCATAAAGACTGATATGTATGGACTGAGTAGCTTGTTGGTAACAGATGCAACATGAGTGTACCATAAAGACTGATATGTATGGACTGTGGAGCTTGTTGGTAACAGATGCAACATGATTGTACCATAAAGACTGATATGTATGGACTGAGTAGCTTGTTGGTAACAGATGCAACATGATTGTACCATAAAGACTGATAAAGACTGATATGTATGGACTGAGTAGCTTGTTGGTAACAGATGCAACATGAGTGTACCATAAAGACTGATATGTATGGACTGAGTAGCTTGTTGGTAACAGATGCAACATGATTGTACCATAAAGACTGATATGTATGGACTGAGTAGCTTGTTGGTAACAGATGCAACATGATTGTACCATAAAGACTGATATGTATGGACTGTGTAGCTTGTTGGTAACAGATGCAACATGAGTGTACCATAAAGACTGATATGTATGGACTGAGTAGCTTGTTGGTAACAGATGCAACATGATTGTACCATAAAGACTGATATGTATGGACTGAGTAGCTTGTTGGTAACAGATGCAACATGATTGTACAATAAAGACTGATATGTATGGACTGTGGAGCTTGTTGGTAACAGATGCAACATGACTGTACCATAAAGACTGATATGTATGGACTGAGTAGCTTGTTGGTAACAGATGCAACATGATTGTACCATAAAGACTGATATGTATGGACTGAGTAGCTTGTTGGTAACAGATGCAACATGATTGTACCATAAAGACTGATAGGTATGGACTGAGTAGCTTGTTGGTAACAGATGCAACATGATTGTACCATAAAGACTGATATGTATGGACTGTGGAGCTTGTTGGTAACAGATGCAATATGACTGTACCATAAAGACTGATATGTATGGACTGAGTAGCTTGTTGGTAACAGATGCAACATGATTGTACCATAAAGACTGATATGTATGGACTATGTAGCTTGTTGGTAACAGATGCAACATGACTGTACCATAAAGACTGATATGTATGAACTGTGCAGCTTGTTGGTAACTGATGCAACATGATTGTACCATAAAGACTGATATGTATGGACTGAGTAGCTTGTTGGTAACATATGCAACATGATTGTACCATAAAGACTGATATGTATGGACTGTGTAGCTTGTTGGTAACAGATGCAACATGATTGTACCATAAAGACTGATATGTATGGACTATGGAGCTTGTTGGTAACAGATGCAACATGATTGTACCATAAAGACTGATATGTATGGACTGTGTAGCTTGTTGGTAACAGATGCAACATGATTGTACCATAAAGACTGATATGTATGGACTGTGGAGCTTGTTGGTAACAGATGCAACATGATTGTACCATAAAGACTGATATGTATGGACTGAGTAGCTTGTTGGTAACAGATGCAACATGATTGTACCATAAAGACTGATATGTATGGACTGTGTAGCTTGTTGGTAACAGATGCAACATGATTGTACCATAAAGACTGATATGTATGGACTGTGGAGCTTGTTGGTAACAGATGCAACATGATTGTACCATAAAGACTGATATGTATGGACTGAGTAGCTTGTTGGTAACAGATGCAACATGATTGTACCATAAAGACTGATATGTATGAACTGTGTAGCTTGTTGTACCATAAAGACTGATATGTATGGACCGAGTAGCTTGTTGGTAACAGATGCAACATGATTGTACCATAAAGACTGATATGTATGGACTGTGTAGCTTGTTGGTAACAGATGCAACATGATTGTACCATAAAGACTGATATGTATGGACTGACTAGCTTGTTGGTAACAGATGCAACATGATTGTACCATAAAGACTGATATGTATGGACTGAGTAGCTTGTTGGTAACAGATGCAACATGATTGTACCATAAAGACTGATATGTATGGACTGTGGAGCTTGTTGGTAACAGATGCAACATGACTGTACCATAAAGACTGATATGTATGGACTATGTAGCTTGTTGGTAACAGATGCAACATGATTGTACCATAAAGACTGATATGTATGGACTGAGTAGCTTGTTGGTAACAGATGCAACATGATTGTACCATAAAGACTGATATGTATGGACTGTGTAGCTTGTTGGTAACAGATGCAACATGATTGTACCATAAAGACTGATATGTATGGACTGTGGAGCTTGTTGGTAACAGATGCAACATGAATGTACCATAAAGACTGATATGTATGGACTATGTAGCTTGTTGGTAACAGATGCAACATGATTGTACCATAAAGACTGATATGTATGGACTGAGTAGCTTGTTGGTAACAGATGCAACATGATTGTACCATAAAGACTGATATGTATGGACTGTCTAGCTTGTTGGTAACAGATGCAACATGATTGTACCATAAAGACTGATATGTATGGACTGTGGAGCTTGTTGGTAACAGATGCAACATGACTGTACCATAAAGACTGATATGTATGGACTGAGTAGCTTGTTGGTAACAGATGCAACATGATTGTACCATAAAGACTGATATGTATGAACTGTGTAGCTTGTTGTACCATAAAGACTGATATGTATGGACTGAGTAGCTTGTTGGTAACAGATGCAACATGATTGTACCATAAACACTGATATGTATGGACTGTGCAGCTTGTTGATAACAGATGCAACATGATTGTACCATAAAGACTGATATGTATGGACTGAGTAGCTTGTTGGTAACAGATGCAACATGACTGTACCATAAAGACTGATATGTATGGACTATGTAGCTTGTTGGTAACAGATGCAACATGATTGTACCATAAAGACTGATATGTATGGACTGTGTAGCTTGTTGGTAACAGATGCAACATGAGTGTACCATAAAGACTGATATGTATGGACTGTGGAGCTTGTTGGTAACAGATGCAACATGACTGTACCATAAAGACTGATCTGTATGGACTGAGTAGCTTGTTGGAAACAGATGCAACATGATTGTACAATAAAGACTGATATGTATGAACTGTGTAGCTTGTTGGTAACAGATGCAACATGACTGTACCATAAAGACTGATATGTATGGACTGTGTAGCTTGTTGGTAACAGATGCAACATGATTGTACCATAAAGACTGATATGTATGGACTGTGTAGCTTGTTGGTAACAGATGCAACATGATTGTACCATAAAGACTGATATGTATGAACTGTGTAGCTTGTTGTACCATAAAGACTGATATGTATGGACTGTGTAGCTTGTTGTACCATAAAGACTGATATGTATGGACTGTGTAGGTTGTTGTACCATAAAGACTGATATGTATGAACTGTGTAGCTTGTTGGACCATAAAGACTGATATGTATGGACTGTGTAGCTTGTTGGTAACAGATGCAACATGATTGTACTATAAAGACTGATATGTATGGACTGAGTAGCTTGTTGGTAACAGATGCAACATGATTGTACCATAAAGACTGATATGTATGAACTGTGTAGCTTGTTGTACCATAAAGACTGATATGTATGGACTATGTAGCTTGTTGGTAACAGATGCAACATGATTGTACCATAAAGACTGATATGTATGGACTGTGGAGCTTGTTGGTAACAGATGCAACATGATTGTACCATAAAGACTGATATGTATGGACTGTGGAGCTTGTTGGTAACAGATGCAACAGGACTCTACCATAAAGACTGATATGTATGGACTGAGTAGCTTGTTGGTAACATATGCAACATGATTGTACCATAAAGACTGATATGTATGGACTGAGTAGCTTGTTGGTAACAGATGCAACATGATTGTACCATAAAGACTGATATGTATGGACTGAGTAGCTTGTTGGTAACAGATGCAACATGATTGTACCATAAAGACTGATATGTATGGACTGTGGAGCTTGTTGGTAACAGATGCAACATGACTGTACCATAAAGACTGATATGTATGGACTGAGTAGCTTGTTGGTAACAGATGCAACATGATTGTACCATAAAGACTGATATGTATGGACTATGTAGCTTGTTGGTAACAGATGCAACATGACTGTACCATAAAGACTGATATGTATGAACTGTGCAGCTTGTTGGTAACAGATGCAACATGATTGTACCATAAAGACTGATATGTATGGACTGAGTAGCTTGTTGGTAACAGATGCAACATGATTGTACCATAAAGACTGATATGTATGGAGTGTGTAGCTTGTTGGTAACAGATGCAACATGATTGTACCATAAAGACTGATATGTATGAACTGTGTAGCTTGTTGTACCATAAAGACTGATATGTATGGACTGAGTAGCTTGTTGGTAACAGATGCAACATGATTGTACCATAAAGACTGATATGTATGGACTGTGTAGCTTGTTGGTAACATATGCAACATGATTGTACCATAAAGACTGATATGTATGGACTGAGTAGCTTGTTGGTAACAGATGCAACATGATTGTACCATAAAGACTGATATGTATGGACTGTGTAGCTTGTTGTACCATAAAGACTGATATGTATGGACTATGTAGCTTGTTGGTAACAGATGCAACATGATTGTACCATAAAGACTGATATGTATGGACTGTGTAGCTTGTTGTACCATAAAGACTGATATGTATGGACTATGTAGCTTGTTGGTAACAGATGCAACATGATTGTACCATAAAGACTGATATGTATGGACTGTGTAGGTTGCTGTACCATAAAAACTGATATGTATGGACTGTGTAGCTTGTTGGTAACAGATGCAACATGACTGTACCATAAAGACTGATATGTATGGACTATGTAGCTTGTTGGTAACAGATGCAACATGATTGTACCATAAAGACTGATATGTATGGACTGTGTAGCTTGTTGGTAACAGATGCAACATGACTGTACCATAAAGACTGATATGTATGGACTATGTAGCTTGTTGGTAACAGATGCAACATGACTGTACCATAAAGACTGATATGTATGGACTGTGTAGCTTGTTGGTAACAGATGCAACATTACTGTACCATAAAGACTGATATGTATGGACTGTGTAGCTTGTTGGTAACAGATGCAACATGACTGTACCATAAAGACTGATATGTATGGACTGTGTAGCTTGTTGTACCATAAAGACTGATATGTATGGACTATGTAGCTTGTTGGTAACAGATGCAACATGATTGTACCATAAAGACTGATATGTATGGACTGTGCAGCTTGTTGGTAACAGATGCAACATGACTGTACCATAAAGACTGATATGTATGGACTGTGTAGCTTGTTGTACCATAAAGACTGATATGTATGGACTATGTAGCTTGTTGGTAACAGATGCAACATGATTGTACCATAAAGACTGATATGTATGGAATGTGTAGCTTGTTGGTAACAGATGCAACATGATTGTACCATAAAGACTGATATGTATGGACTGTGTAGGTTGTTGTACCATAAAGACTGATATGTATGGACTGTGTAGCTTGTTGGTAACAGATGCAACATGACTGTACCATAAAGACTGATATGTATGGACTGTGTAGCTTGTTGGTAACAGATGCAACATGATTGTACCATAAAGACTGATATGTATGAACTGTGTAGCTTGTTGTACCATAAAGACTGATATGTATGGACTGTGTAGGTTGTTGTACCATAAAGACTGATATGTATGAACTGTGTAGCTTGTTGGACCATAAAGACTGATATGTATGGACTGTGTAGCTTGTTGGTAACAGATGCAACATGATAGTACCATAAAGACTGATATGTATGGACTGAGTAGCTTGTTGGTAACAGATGCAACATGATTGTACCATAAAGACTGATATGTATGAACTGTGTAGCTTGTTGTACCATAAAGACTGATATGTATGGACTATGTAGCTTGTTGGTAACAGATGCAACATGATTGTACCATAAAGACTGATATGTATGGACTGTGGAGCTTGTTGGTAACAGATGCAATATGATTGTACCATAAAGACTGATATGTATGGACTGAGTAGCTTGTTGGTAACAGATGCAACATGATTGTACCATAAAGACTGATATGTATGGACTGTCTAGCTTGTTGGTAACAGATGCAACATGATTGTACCATAAAGACTGATATGTATGGACTGTGGAGCTTGTTGGTAACAGATGCAACATGACTGTACCATAAAGACTGATATGTATGGACTGAGTAGCTTGTTGGTAACAGATGCAACATGATTGTACCATAAAGACTGATATGTATGAACTGTGTAGCTTGTTGTACCATAAAGACTGATATGTATGGACTGAGTAGCTTGTTGGTAACAGATGCAACATGATTGTACCATAAACACTGATATGTATGGACTGTGCAGCTTGTTGATAACAGATGCAACATGATTGTACCATAAAGACTGATATGTATGGACTGAGTAGCTTGTTGGTAACAGATGCAACATGATTGTACCATAAACACTGATATGTATGGACTGTGCAGCTTGTTGATAACAGATGCAACATGATTGTACCATAAAGACTGATATGTATGGACTGAGTAGCTTGTTGGTAACAGATGCAACATAACTGTACCATAAAGACTGATATGTATGGACTATGTAGCTTGTTGGTAACAGATGCAACATGATTGTACCATAAAGACTGATATGTATGGACTGTGTAGCTTGTTGGTAACAGATGCAACATGAGTGTACCATAAATACGGATATGTATGGACTGTGGAGCTTGTTGGTAACAGATGCAACATGCCTGTACCATAAAGACTGATCTGTATGGACTGAGTAGCCTGTTGGAAACAGATGCAACATGATTGTACAATAAAGACTGATATGTATGAACTGTGTAGCTTGTTGGTAACAGATGCAACATGACTGTACCATAAATACTGATATGTATGGACTGTGTAGCTTGTTGGTAACAGATGCAACATGATTGTACCATAAAGACTGATATGTATGGACTGTGTAGCTTGTTGGTAACAGATGCAACATGATTGTACCATAAAGACTGATATGTATGAACTGTGTAGCTTGTTGTACCATAAAGACTGATATGTATGGACTGTGTAGCTTCTTGTACCATAAAGACTGATATGTATGGACTGTGTAGGTTGTTGTACCATAAAGACTGATATGTATGAACTGTGTAGCTTGTTGGACCATAAAGACTGATATGTATGGACTGTGTAGCTTGTTGGTAACAGATGCAACATGATTGTACCATAAAGACTGATATGTATGGACTGAGTAGCTTGTTGGTAACAGATGCAACATGATTGTACCATAAAGACTGATATGTATGAACTGTGTAGCTTGTTGTACCATAAAGACTGATATGTATGGACTATGTAGCTTGTTGGTAACAGATGCAACATGATTGTACCATAAAGACTGATATGTATGGACTGTGGAGCTTGTTGGTAACAGATGCAACATGATTGTACCATAAAGACTGATATGTATGGACTGAGTAGCTTGTTGGTAACAGATGCAACATGATTGTACCATAAAGACTGATATGTATGGACTGTGGAGCTTGTTGGTAACAGATGCAACAGGACTGTACCATAAAGACTGATATGTATGGACTGAGTAGCTTGTTGGTAACATATGCAACATGATTGTACCATAAAGACTGATATGTATGGACTGAGTAGCTTGTTGGTAACAGATGCAACATGATTGTACCATAAAGACTGATATGTATGGACTGAGTAGCTTGTTGGTAACAGATGCAACATGATTGTACCATAAAGACTGATATGTATGGACTGTGGAGCTTGTTGGTAACAGATGCAACATGACTGTACCATAAAGACTGATATGTATGGACTGAGTAGCTTGTTGGTAACAGATGCAACATGATTGTACCATAAAGACTGATATGTATGGACTATGTAGCTTGTTGGTAACAGATGCAACATGACTGTACCATAAAGACTGATATGTATGAACTGTGCAGCTTGTTGGTAACAGATGCAACATGATTGTACCATAAAGACTGATATGTATGGACTGAGTAGCTTGTTGGTAACAGATGCAACATGATTGTACCATAAAGACTGATATGTATGGAGTGTGTAGCTTGTTGGTAACAGATGCAACATGATTGTACCATAAAGACTGATATGTATGAACTGTGTAGCTTGTTGTACCATAAAGACTGATATGTATGGACTGAGTAGCTTGTTGGTAACAGATGCAACATGATTGTACCATAAAGACTGATATGTATGGACTGTGTAGCTTGTTGGTAACATATGCAACATGATTGTACCATAAAGACTGATATGTATGGACTGAGTAGCTTGTTGGTAACAGATGCAACATGATTGTACCATAAAGACTGATATGTATGGACTGTGTAGCTTGTTGTACCATAAAGACTGATATGTATGGACTATGTAGCTTGTTGGTAACAGATGCAACATGATTGTACCATAAAGACTGATATGTATGGACTGTGTAGCTTGTTGTACCATAAAGACTGATATGTATGGACTATGTAGCTTGTTGGTAACAGATGCAACATGATTGTACCATAAAGACTGATATGTATGGACTGTGTAGGTTGTTGTACCATAAAGACTGATATGTATGGACTGTGTAGCTTGTTGGTAACAGATGCAACATGACTGTACCATAAAGACTGATATGTATGGACTATGTAGCTTGTTGGTAACAGATGCAACATGATTGTACCATAAAGACTGATATGTATGGACTGTGTAGCTTGTTGGTAACAGATGCAACATGACTGTACCATAAAGACTGATATGAATGGACTATGTAGCTTGTTAGTTTAAACTTATTTATTTTACATCGATTGTAACGAAAGCTCTATGAACTTATTTGAATCACTCTCGATGTCTTCCTGGGTAGAACCAGTACTAAGCAATGCAGATAAAGTGTCTTGCTCAGGGACACAACGCATATGGCAATGACGGGAATCGAACCCACGACTTTTGGATCATGGGTCCAACGCTCTACCACTAGACCACCGCGCTCCACTAAAGACTGATATGTATGGACTGAGTAGCTTGTTGGTAACAGATGCAACATGATTGTACCATAAAGACTGATATGTATGGACTGAGTAGCTTGTTGGTAACAGATGCAACATGACTGTACCATAAAGACTGATATGTATGGACTGTGTAGCTTGTTGGTAACAGATGCAACATTACTGTACCATAAAGACTGATATGTATGGACTGTGTAGCTTGTTGGTAACAGATGCAACATGACTGTACCATAAAGACTGATATGTATGGACTGTGTAGCTTGTTGTACCATAAAGACTGATATGTATGGACTATGTAGCTTGTTGGTAACAGATGCAACATGATTGTACCATAAAGACTGATATGTATGGACTGTGCAGCTTGTTGGTAACAGATGCAACATGACTGTACCATAAAGACTGATATGTATGGACTGTGTAGCTTGTTGTACCATAAAGACTGATATGTATGGACTATGTAGCTTGTTGGTAACAGATGCAACATGATTGTACCATAAAGACTGATATGTATGGACTGTGTAGCTTGTTGTAACATAAAGACTGATATGTATGGACTATGTAGCTTGTTGGTAACAGATGCAACATGATTGTACCATAAAGACTGATATGTATGGACTGTGTAGGTTGTTGTACCATAAAGACTGATATGTATGGACTGTGTAGCTTGTTGGTAACAGATGCAACATGACTGTACCATAAAGACTGATATGTATGGACTGTGTAGCTTGTTGGTAACAGATGCAACATGATTGTACCATAAAGACTGATATGTATGAACTGTGTAGCTTGTTGTACCATAAAGACTGATATGTATGGACTGTGTAGGTTGTTGTACCATAAAGACTGATATGTATGAACTGTGTAGCTTGTTGGACCATAAAGACTGATATGCATGGACTGTGTAGCTTGTTGGTAACAGATGCAACATGATTGTACCATAAAGACTGATATGTATGGACTGAGTAGCTTGTTGGTAACAGATGCAACATGATTGTACCATAAAGACTGATATGTATGAACTGTGTAGCTTGTTGTACCATAAAGACTGATATGTATGGACTATGTAGCTTGTTGGTAACAGATGCAACATGATTGTACCATAAAGACTGATATGTATGGACTGTGGAGCTTGTTGGTAACAGATGCAACATGATTGTACCATAAAGACTGATATGTATGGACTGAGTAGCTTGTTGGTAACAGATGCAACATGATTGTACCATAAAGACTGATATGTATGGACTGTGGAGCTTGTTGGTAACAGATGCAACAGGACTGTACCATAAAGACTGATATGTATGGACTGAGTAGCTTGTTGGTAACATATGCAACATGATTGTACCATAAAGACTGATATGTATGGACTGAGTAGCTTGTTGGTAACAGATGCAACATGATTGTACCATAAAGACTGATATGTATGGACTGAGTAGCTTGTTGGTAACAGATGCAACATGATTGTACCATAAAGACTGATATGTATGGACTGTGGAGCTTGTTGGTAACAGATGCAACATGACTGTACCATAAAGACTGATATGTATGGACTGAGTAGCTTGTTGGTAACAGATGCAACATGATTGTACCATAAAGACTGATATGTATGGACTATGTAGCTTGTTGGTAACAGATGCAACATGACTGTACCATAAAGACTGATATGTATGAACTGTGCAGCTTGTTGGTAATAGATGCAACATGATTGTACCATAAAGACTGATATGTATGGACTGAGTAGCTTGTTGGTAACAGATGCAACATGATTGTACCATAAAGACTGATATGTATGGAGTGTGTAGCTTGTTGGTAACAGATGCAACATGATTGTACCATAAAGACTGATATGTATGAACTGTGTAGCTTGTTGTACCATAAAGACTGATATGTATGGACTGAGTAGCTTGTTGGTAACAGATGCAACATGATTGTACCATAAAGACTGATATGTATGGACTGTGTAGCTTGTTGGTAACATATGCAACATGATTGTACCATAAAGACTGATATGTATGGACTGAGTAGCTTGTTGGTAACAGATGCAACATGATTGTACCATAAAGACTGATATGTATGGACTGTGTAGCTTGTTGTACCATAAAGACTGATATGTATGGACTATGTAGCTTGTTGGTAACAGATGCAACATGATTGTACCATAAAGACTGATATGTATGGACTGTGTAGCTTGTTGTACCATAAAGACTGATATGTATGGACTATGTAGCTTGTTGGTAACAGATGCAACATGATTGTACCATAAAGACTGATATGTATGGACTGTGTAGGTTGTTGTACCATAAAGACTGATATGTATGGACTGTGTAGCTTGTTGGTAACAGATGCAACATGACTGTACCATAAAGACTGATATGTATGGACTGTGTAGCTTGTTGTACCATAAAGACTGATATGTATGGACTATGTAGCTTGTTGGTAACAGATGCAACATGATTGTACCATAAAGACTGATATGTATGGACTGTGTAGCTTGTTGTAACATAAAGACTGATATGTATGGACTATGTAGCTTGTTGGTAACAGATGCAACATGATTGTACCATAAAGACTGATATGTATGGACTGTGTAGCTTTTTGTAACATAAAGACTGATATGTATGGACTATGTAGCTTGTTGGTAACAGATGCAACATGATTGTACCATAAAGACTGATATGTATGGACTGTGCAGCTTGTTGGTAACAGATGCAACATGACTGTACCATAAAGACTGATATGTATGGACTGTGTAGCTTGTTGTACCATAAAGACTGATATGTATGGACTATGTAGCTTGTTGGTAACAGATGCAACATGATTGTACCATAAAGACTGATATGTATGGACTGTGCAGCTTGTTGGTAACAGATGCAACATGACTGTACCATAAAGACTGATATGTATGGACTGTGTAGCTTGTTGTACCATAAAGACTGATATGTATGGACTATGTAGCTTGTTGGTAACAGATGCAACATGATTGTACCATAAAGACTGATATGTATGGACTGTGTAGCTTGTTGTAACATAAAGACTGATATGTATGGACTATGTAGCTTGTTGGTAACAGATGCAACATGATTGTACCATAAAGACTGATATGTATGGACTGTGTAGGTTGTTGTACCATAAAGACTGATATGTATGGACTGTGTAGCTTGTTGGTAACAGATGCAACATGACTGTACCATAAAGACTGATATGTATGGACTGTGTAGCTTGTTGGTAACAGATGCAACATGATTGTACCATAAAGACTGATATGTATGAACTGTGTAGCTTGTTGTACCATAAAGACTGATATGTATGGACTGTGTAGGTTGTTGTACCATAAAGACTGATATGTATGAACTGTGTAGCTTGTTGGACCATAAATACTGATATGTATGGACTGTGTAGCTTGTTGGTAACAGATGCAACATGATTGTACCATAAAGACTGATATGTATGGACTGAGTAGCTTGTTGGTAACAGATGCAACATGATTGTACCATAAAGACTGATATGTATGAACTGTGTAGCTTGTTGTACCATAAAGACTGATATGTATGGACTATGTAGCTTGTTGGTAACAGATGCAACATGATTGTACCATAAAGACTGATATGTATGGACTGTGGAGCTTGTTGGTAACAGATGCAACATGATTGTACCATAAAGACTGATATGTATGGACTGAGTAGCTTGTTGGTAACAGATGCAACATGATTGTACCATAAAGACTGATATGTATGGACTGTGGAGCTTGTTGGTAACAGATGCAACAGGACTGTACCATAAAGACTGATATGTATGGACTGAGTAGCTTGTTGGTAACATATGCAACATGATTGTACCATAAAGACTGATATGTATGGACTGAGTAGCTTGTTGGTAACAGATGCAACATGATTGTACCATAAAGACTGATATGTATGGACTGAGTAGCTTGTTGGTAACAGATGCAACATGATTGTACCATAAAGACTGATATGTATGGACTGTGGAGCTTGTTGGTAACAGATGCAACATGACTGTACCATAAAGACTGATATGTATGGACTGAGTAGCTTGTTGGTAACAGATGCAACATGATTGTACCATAAAGACTGATATGTATGGACTATGTAGCTTGTTGGTAACAGATGCAACATGACTGTACCATAAAGACTGATATGTATGAACTGTGCAGCTTGTTGGTAATAGATGCAACATGATTGTACCATAAAGACTGATATGTATGGACTGAGTAGCTTGTTGGTAACAGATGCAACATGATTGTACCATAAAGACTGATATGTATGGAGTGTGTAGCTTGTTGGTAACAGATGCAACATGATTGTACCATAAAGACTGATATGTATGAACTGTGTAGCTTGTTGTACCATAAAGACTGATATGTATGGACTGAGTAGCTTGTTGGTAACAGATGCAACATGATTGTACCATAAAGACTGATATGTATGGACTGTGTAGCTTGTTGGTAACATATGCAACATGATTGTACCATAAAGACTGATATGTATGGACTGAGTAGCTTGTTGGTAACAGATGCAACATGATTGTACCATAAAGACTGATATGTATGGACTGTGTAGCTTGTTGTACCATAAAGACTGATATGTATGGACTATGTAGCTTGTTGGTAACAGATGCAACATGATTGTACCATAAAGACTGATATGTATGGACTGTGTATCTTGTTGTACCATAAAGACTGATATGTATGGACTATGTAGCTTGTTGGTAACAGATGCAACATGATTGTACCATAAAGACTGATATGTATGGACTGTGTAGGTTGTTGTACCATAAAGACTGATATGTATGGACTGTGTAGCTTGTTGGTAACAGATGCAACATGACTGTACCATAAAGACTGATATGTATGGACTATGTAGCTTGTTGGTAACAGATGCAACATGATTGTACCATAAAGACTGATATGTATGGACTGTGTAGCTTGTTGGTAACAGATGCAACATGACTGTACCATAAAGACTGATATGTATGGACTATGTAGCTTGTTGGTAACAGATGCAACATGACTGTACCATAAAGACTGATATGTATGGACTGTGTAGCTTGTTGGTAACAGATGCAACATTACTGTACCATAAAGACTGATATGTATGGACTGTGTAGCTTGTTGGTAACAGATGCAACATGACTGTACCATAAAGACTGATATGTATGGACTGTGTAGCTTGTTGTACCATAAAGACTGATATGTATGGACTATGTAGCTTGTTGGTAACAGATGCAACATGATTGTACCATAAAGACTGATATGTATGGACTGTGCAGCTTGTTGGTAACAGATGCAACATGACTGTACCATAAAGACTGATATGTATGGACTGTGTAGCTTGTTGTACCATAAAGACTGATATGTATGGACTATGTAGCTTGTTGGTAACAGATGCAACATGATTGTACCATAAAGACTGATATGTATGGACTGTGTAGCTTGTTGTAACATAAAGACTGATATGTATGGACTATGTAGCTTGTTGGTAACAGATGCAACATGATTGTACCATAAAGACTGATATGTATGGACTGTGTAGGTTGTTGTACCATAAAGACTGATATGTATGGACTGTGTAGCTTGTTGGTAACAGATGCAACATGACTGTACCATAAAGAATGATATGTATGGACTGTGTAGCTTGTTGGTAACAGATGCAACATGATTGTACCATAAAGACTGATATGTATGAACTGTGTAGCTTGTTGTACCATAAAGACTGATATGTATGGACTGTGTAGGTTGTTGTACCATAAAGACTGATATGTATGAACTGTGTAGCTTGTTGGACCATAAAGACTGATATGTATGGACTGTGTAGCTTGTTGGTAACAGATGCAACATGATTGTACCATAAAGACTGATATGTATGGACTGAGTAGCTTGTTGGTAACAGATGCAACATGATTGTACCATAAAGACTGATATGTATGAACTGTGTAGCTTGTTGTACCATAAAGACTGATATGTATGGACTATGTAGCTTGTTGGTAACAGATGCAACATGATTGTACCATAAAGACTGATATGTATGGACTGTGGAGCTTGTTGGTAACAGATGCAACATGATTGTACCATAAAGACTGATATGTATGGACTGAGTAGCTTTTTGGTAACAGATGCAACATGATTGTACCATAAAGACTGATATGTATGGACTGTGGAGCTTGTTGGTAACAGATGCAACAGGACTGTACCATAAAGACTGATATGTATGGACTGAGTAGCTTGTTGGTAACATATGCAACATGATTGTACCATAAAGACTGATATGTATGGACTGAGTAGCTTGTTGGTAACAGATGCAACATGATTGTACCATAAAGACTGATATGTATGGACTGAGTAGCTTGTTGGTAACAGATGCAACATGATTGTACCATAAAGACTGATATGTATGGACTGTGGAGCTTGTTGGTAACAGATGCAACATGACTGTACCATAAAGACTGATATGTATGGACTGAGTAGCTTGTTGGTAACAGATGCAACATGATTGTACCATAAAGACTGATATGTATGGACTATGTAGCTTGTTGGTAACAGATGCAACATGACTGTACCATAAAGACTGATATGTATGAACTGTGCAGCTTGTTGGTAACAGATGCAACATGATTGTACCATAAAGACTGATATGTATGGACTGAGTAGCTTGTTGATAACAGATGCAACATGATTGTACCATAAAGACTGATATGTATGGAGTGTGTAGCTTGTTGGTAACAGATGCAACATGATTGTACCATAAAGACTGATATGTATGAACTGTGTAGCTTGTTGTACCATAAAGACTGATATGTATGGACTGAGTAGCTTGTTGGTAACAGATGCAACATGATTGTACCATAAAGACTGATATGTATGGACTGTGTAGCTTGTTGGTAACATATGCAACATGATTGTACCATAAAGACTGATATGTATGGACTGAGTAGCTTGTTGGTAACAGATGCAACATGATTGTACCATAAAGACTGATATGTATGGACTGTGTAGCTTGTTGTACCATAAAGACTGATATGTATGGACTATGTAGCTTGTTGGTAACAGATGCAACATGATTGTACCATAAAGACTGATATGTATGGACTGTGTAGCTTGTTGTACCATAAAGACTGATATGTATGGACTATGTAGCTTGTTGGTAACAGATGCAACATGATTGTACCATAAAGACTGATATGTATGGACTGTGTAGGTTGTTGTACCATAAAGACTGATATGTATGGACTGTGTAGCTTGTTGGTAACAGATGCAACATGACTGTACCATAAAGACTGATATGTATGGACTATGTAGCTTGTTGGTAACAGATGCAACATGATTGTACCATAAAGACTGATATGTATGGACTGTGTAGCTTGTTGGTAACAGATGCAACATGACTGTACCATAAAGACTGATATGTATGGACTATGTAGCTTGTTGGTAACAGATGCAACATGACTGTACCATAAAGACTGATATGTATGGACTGTGTAGCTTGTTGGTAACAGATGCAACATTACTGTACCATAAAGACTGATATGTATGGACTGTGTAGCTTGTTGGTAACAGATGCAACATGACTGTACCATAAAGACTGATATGTATGGACTGTGTAGCTTGTTGTACCATAAAGACTGATATGTATGGACTATGTAGCTTGTTGGTAACAGATGCAACATGATTGTACCATAAAGACTGATATGTATGGACTGTGCAGCTTGTTGGTAACAGATGCAACATGACTGTACCATAAAGACTGATATGTATGGACTGTGTAGCTTGTTGTACCATAAAGACTGATATGTATGGACTATGTAGCTTGTTGGTAACAGATGCAACATGATTGTACCATAAAGACTGATATGTATGGACTGTGTAGCTTGTTGTAACATAAAGACTGATATGTATGGACTATGTAGCTTGTTGGTAACAGATGCAACATGATTGTACCATAAAGACTGATATGTATGGACTGTGTAGGTTGTTGTACCATAAAGACTGATATGTATGGACTGTGTAGCTTGTTGGTAACAGATGCAACATGACTGTACCATAAAGACTGATATGTATGGACTATGTAGCTTGTTGGTAACAGATGCAACATGATTGTACCATAAAGACTGATATGTATGGACTGTGTAGCTTGTTGGTAACAGATGCAACATGACTGTACCATAAAGACTGATATGTATGGACTATGTAGCTTGTTGGTAACAGATGCAACATGACTGTACCTTAAAGACTGATATGTATGGACTTTGTAGCTTGTTGGTAACAGATGCAACATTACTGTACCATAAAGACTGATATGTATGGACTGTGTATCTTGTTGGTAACAGATGCAACATGACTGTACCATAAAGACTGATATGTATGGACTGTGTAGCTTGTTGTACCATAAAGACTGATATGTATGGACTATGTAGCTTGTTGGTAACAGATGCAACATGATTGTACCATAAAGACTGATATGTATGGACTGTGTAGCTTGTTGTACCATAAAGACTGATATGTATGGACTATGTAGCTTGTTGGTAACAGATGCAACATGATTGTACCATAAAGACTGATATGTATGGACTGTGTAGGTTGTTGTACCATAAAGACTGATATGTATGGACTGTGTAGCTTGTTGGTAACAGATGCAACATGACTGTACCATAAAGACTGATATGTATGGACTATGTAGCTTGTTGGTAACAGATGCAACATGATTGTACCATAAAGACTGATATGTATGGACTGTGTAGCTTGTTGGTAACAGATGCAACATGACTACCATAAAGACTGATATGTATGGACTATGTAGCTTGTTAGTAACAGATGCAACATGACTGTTCCATAAAGACTGATATGTATGGACTGTGTAGCTTGTTGGTAACAGATGCAACATGACTGTACCATAAAGACTGATATGTATGGACTGTGTAGCTTGTTGTACCATAAAGACTGATATGTATGGACTATGTAGCTTGTTGGTAACAGATGCAACATGATTGTACCATAAAGACTGATATGTATGGACTGTGCAGCTTGTTGGTAACAGATGCAACATGACTGTACCATAAAGACTGATATGTATGGACTGTAGCTTGTTGGTAACAGATGCAACATGACTGTACCATAAAGACTGATATGTATGGACTGTGCAGCTTGTTGGTAACAGATGCAACATGATTGTACCATAAAGACTGATATGTATGGACTATGTAGCTTGTTGTACCATAAAGACTGATATGTATGGAATGTGCAGCTTGTTGGTAACAGATGCAACATAAATAAATTTGATACTGTTTAGATAAAACATTTTGTAAAACACTGGCTTTGAGAAAATACGTTTTTGCTTGCATCAAGATTTCAAGAAATCTAGGAGAATTAGTACGAGAGACCATGCAAAAGCAATTAATGGTTCACTCGTGATTGAAGAGGAACTGTGCTTACAAGATTTTCAGGAGCCTTTCATGGTGATCTTGACCTTTGACTTACTAACCCCAAATTGATTAAAAGTCATCATGAAAGTTTACCATTGAATTTTGATATATATGGCTACAAATGTGTAATAATGTGAACAAGTCTTTTCATGATAGGGTCATGGCGACCTTCACTTTTGACTTACTGACCCCAAATGGAAAAGGGTCATCCTATCAGTGGACAGTCGTTTTATGCATGGCACCAGAGATTGAAGTTATTGCATAGACAAGATTTTTCATGATCAGGTCATGGCCTGACCTTTGATCTGACCTCAAAATGAATAGGTGTCATCTGTTCACAGTAGACGGTCTACCTGTAAAATTTGATTAACGTGGCTACAAAGGTGGACTAGTTATCTTGCAGGTAAGGTTTTTCCTAATCAAGTCATGGCAACTTTGACCTACTGAATAGGGGTTATCCTCTCACTGTGAAGTCTGATGAACAGTGCTAGTGGTGAAAGTCTTATCGTGCAGACCAGGTTGTTCAGGATAGGATCATGGTGACCTTGATCTAATTACCCCAAAAAGAATAGGTGTCCTCCCTTCTCAGAATGCAACTATGAAGGATGAAAATCACCAACCCATAAGCGCAATCCCGCTACTAAAGAAAGAGTTCCACTTTTAGATTTTATACACTAGAATGAATTTGAAGGAGTCGTCTCAAAAAATAGGTTATTACGGGCAGCCCCTTGAGAAAGAGGAATCATAGAATATATTCCCCTGCTTGTTTGCGACCTAATTGAAGGCAGCCTCCAATACACAGGACTGCCTGGTTTACGTCCCCATCGGACTAACCAGATTAAGGGAAGTGTCTTGTCTAAGGATAACACCAGGATAAAAGAATTGGAGTCAAATTCAACATGTTTTATATTTAATTAACACATATAAACAAAAAACTGTCAACCTAAAAACCGACAACAGGATAATACAGTGAATAAAGTCATTAGGAAGAACTGTTCCATAAAAATATACCGAGTCCTGTTCACATTTGATTAATGAGCCTAAGGCCCAATTTTAATTTCACTAGATTATCCAGGTTTACACACAAGTTTATTTCGAGAGTTGGGTATTTGTCCATAATAACTTTTATTGGAACAGTTCTATTTATAACGTCACATAAAAAGAAACACAAAGATTTTATTTCTGACAAAAATACAACAGACGTAAACTCTACAAAGTGCCAGTCTGCAGAGGCGCACCTAGATAAATCTCCCTATGTAGATGTACAGTATCACAGTTTCTTCCTTTATGCACCAGTTTGATCTGTTCTATAACAACTTTCTTTAAAGGGACATACGGCAATCTTGGGGTATTCAAGCATTGAAAAAAGGTCTGTTTCTGGTCATGTTCCCAAAAAAAATAGAGTAGGTAGGCAGAATTTTGTTTTGTTTTTATATAGTCAGGGCCAAAATATAGGGACGGTCGGAAAACAAGAAACAAGTCTTCTTTTTTTTTTGCCTAATGGTAAAGTTTTTTAGAATCAGAATGTCATATGTCCTTTTAAAGTACACTTTAAATACACACTTGACCATAATGACCAGTGCTTTTAATATCGATAATCCTGATATGGAATGTTTATTTGTCAAATAATAAATGTTCAAGAACATTTCTATACAAAGACAATATTTGCACAATTATGAAACAGATGTTAACAATATTAAACAATAAGTGTAATACACCATTAACTGATTGTGTACATTAACAATAATGAATGTCGTCTAAATATTTTGCAGCAAATGAAATGTATTTATAAATGTTTAAGATTTAAATAAAGACACATTAGCCATAACTTTTAGTTTTATAATAAAACAATAAATAATTTACCCAGTATATATTTCAAAGCCAAAACAGGCCATGTCAGGCATGTACATTATTTATATTCATCTTCCTTGACATCCAAACCATCGCTATTCACATCGCCATTTTGAATTGACGCCATTGAACTGTGCGGGATGTTTTCAGTCGGAAATACTGAGTTTCGCCTCCGAAAGCAAACGGAGAACATATCATTGTATTAAGTGGTACCTACATGCATATAAATAGATTTTATATGCAAACTTTTTGTTTGGCATCCACTATATCTTGCCATATTTTATGAAATAACCTAGCATACCTTCAACATACACGAATAAGGTCCATTGTTATTTGTGGAACATTGGTGGCTCTACCCAGGTGCTCGCCTGTGCACGAAAACTGCCTGGAGGGACACCTGGAGTCTTCCTAGACCAATGAAAGCTGGAAAAGTCGCCTGGCCTTTAATAGCTGTTGTTAGGACTATAAAATCCAATGCAATTCAATTGTTATTTGTAATACATTATGGATCTATAAACATGAATTTTAATATACTCCCCCTTCCCTGGTTTAAACCCCACCCACATCAAAGTTATTGGCTGCTTTACCAAACAAACTGATTGGGCCAATTATAATGCATACCAATACTAACATAATTATTGTTGATAGCTATAATAGTAATACGCCAATGGTATGTATAGTCACAGGATAGGCATTGGAATATTTAGACGTCAGGTGATAGGCACTGGAATATTTAGATGTCACGATTTAAGTGGCTAGGATTTAGCTACACCATTTCCATGCTTTATTGCATTCCCTACTGCGGCAAACGCAATAAACAAATATGTTTTTTAAATACTTTGTTTTTCTTCAAAATTTAGGATTTAGTTAATCCGACAAAGATTTATTTGCATCTATGTTTATATTTTCTTCTATAAGTTTCACTTAAAAAAATTCCGTAAGTTTTTATTTTTGCTCAATATATATATATGTCTTAATTACGGTTAATGTGCCTTTAAACAATATTTAAATGTAAAGATATGAGTTTGGTCGATTTATTTGGTATTTTTTTATTACATTCACTTCATTCCCTACAAATGACAACTTTCAAGCTAAAGTAAAACTTGTGAAGATGCATTTTCTTGCGACCTATACGTTTGCATCTTTCTTTTATATTTTTTTGTACAAATATAATACACTTTTCTGGAAAAATAAAACATATAAAGTAAAATAACCTTTTCAAATTAACAACACCTCAACCTGGAGGTCAATATAAACATAATGAAATCATAACCATTAAATTACAAAACAAATACTGTGATGGTTCAAGTCACGGACTTGAACTGGAAGTTTCTTTTAGAAACACATTATTTACAACACACTGTTTCCCATATTAGGTCCAGTGACATTTGTTAGCTGGTACCCTGGGTCTCCTCAAGGAACTTAATCACAGAATTCACATCCATCACATCCACAGTCAACATTTTGGACCAACTGTCTTCTTCCCCGTTCATAATCTGAGAAGGGACACTACTGCTATATACTGGTGCATAACCACTACTGCTATATACCGGTGCATAACTACTACTACCACCACAAAATGTCTGGCCGACAGTCGATGTTGTATACGTGGAATCGAGCCCAGTCTGGTGCGAGAAGACCGTTGGCTGAGCCGTAGTAAATATGGAAAGGCTGTTGAGCAGGCTATCTGAGTCACTCTGACTTGAAATGGAAGTTTCCATTGGAAACAGTGGGATGTCCGGTATCATTGACTCATTGAAGGTCTCATCTAGTGTTTGGTCAAGGCGAAGCAGGGTTTGGTCACTAATTACAGAGTCTCTCTCGTCGGGAATGAAAGAAGCACCGACTGATGGAACAGCCTTAGAGACGCCATGTTGATTGTTCATGCGGCTGTTTTCAATGTCCATATACGAGCATTCTTCCTGTTTGACATTATTCGGCGTGGCTTCCAAAACATAGTTTGACGACGTAACAGCCTGTGTGCACATGGGAACATTGGAAACTGAACAGGTGTTTGAAGACGTCAAGCTGGTGGCAGGTTGTAAGAATAGTGTGTTGGTCGGAGTTGAAAACGCTACAAGAGATTTTAAGAATGTCGTCATTTCCTCAAACTGTACTTCTGATGTCAAGTAAGTTGCTTTGGGTTGTATTAGCTTTGTTGCCTGGGTAACTGGAATACACTGTGTATTTGTTGCCTGGGTAACTGGAATATACTGTGTATTTGTTGCCTGGGTGACTGGAGTATACTGTGTATTTGCTGCCTGGGTGACTGGAATATACTGTGTAGTAAGAACTGGTGTGACTGGTGTATTGGCAGATCCACTTTGCACTGGTTGGCTGAAAGAGCCTTTAAAGCTGATTGGCTTACTATTAACCGCATAGTTCATTGGCTGGCGGAATAAATCCTGTGAACTGACCGGCTGAGGACTTACAGTGTACATGACTGACTGACTGTACGAAGCTTGCGGACTTGTAGACTGAGCCACTGTGTATACGATTGGAAGTTTTCTCTCAAGTTCAGACATGGCTGCCTGGATATTCTTGTCTGTTCTCCTGCAAATACAACACATTAGTCATTTCCGAGGATGAATAGTTTTAACCGTTGACAGAAACAGAAGTAGATAGTTGTTTTATTATATTGAATCATAGAGAAAAAAGTAAGAAAATGTGTCCAGATAAGTAATTTTTATTCTGTGTTATGGAGCGCTTATGGTAAATAATTATAATAAAGCGCTTGAATGATCTGGAAGATACTATTGACTCGGCAAGAGAACTATTCACCCGAAAGAGAACTACTGATGCGCAAGTCTGGCTTAAACCAGATTTGACACGTTTGAACACGTTTTCAAGTCAGTAGTTCATACTAATGACTTTCACGACTGCTTTTCAGCCAATAAAAACTACGCATATAAAATGATATTTAATAAAAGTTGTTATACACGATAAATACCAGTGCATTATTAACCCCTTGTCCAACACCAAAATATGTTTTCGTTATGCTGTTAAGAAATCAGAAAAATCACACAAATCTTTATTTTTCTCCTGAAAACAAAGATACGTATTCATTGGTATTCACCGTGTTTTTCAACAGACGACCGTTTTTTATTTTCTTGTTATATATTCCCAGATTCTTGGAGAACTGACCTTAGTAGTTTTGTATCATAATCGCCTCCATATATTTCAGAGATATACTTTAAGCTGTTCGGAAAGTTTCGGAAAGTTGAATTTGAGTTATTATTACAACCAAGTCTTGCTAATGTGTACACATGGTAAGATTAAGATGTACTATATCTCATGAAGTTCTCGAAGAAGTGTAGAAAAATAAAAAACACCATAAAGCATGCATCGATTGATTAAAACAAGGCGGATACACATAGATAGAGGTAGTTTTATTATTTCGGACTTCTACACATAACTGAAACACACTTTGGTGTCAGCCATAGGGATAACAACGTAATTATCATGTATAAATTATAAATTATTCTCAAAATGTAATGTTGGAACTATTTTATTGAATTGTTTTATCTATTCTAGAGGCATGCATCAAAAGTACGTTTTAAATAGATTACTATACTAACTGGTAACTCGACCTCCTCTTCTGTCTGCTCTCATCACCAGGTGGCGTATTTGACCTTGACCTATTCCCAGATGACCTGCGCATTTCTCTCTTTGAGTTGCGTCTGCTAACTGTTGGGGTCCTAGGTGGCGTCGGTGTAGGTGTAGCTACAGGAGTGACTCTAGGTGACGCTGGTGGGCGTGCCATTATGGGAGTGGGGGCACGGGACCTGGGAGATTCCGCAGGTTCAATGTTGGGTTCAGGAAACACACAGTGGGCATCAACAGTGGCCCTGGCTTCCTGCTCCAGGTTACCGGGATCGGTCATTATTCCTGTTCTAATGCTCATCTTACGCAATGTCTCGAAAAATCCTGGTGATAAAAAATATATAAGGTGAATAATTCTATACCAATAGCATGCTAATCTCCTTATTTTATCAAACCCTTTATTATAAGAGATAAAAGCGTCAATTTTGGCGTTATACATACTACCCCCAGTTATTGTGCATACCAAGTTACAAAGCAAGTGGGTATAAGACAAATATTAGCCGAGTACTATAAAATATGATTATTTAGCGTAGTCAAAATTTAGCGCAGTAGACGATTTTTGACAGTTTCGAGCATATTAACGCAATGATGAATTTGCGCTCGGCTATATGCTACATTTGAATTTAGCGCTATAGCTTGCTCCGCAGAAATTCGTCAATTTCCGATTATTCCCGATCATCCGATTATTCCTGATCTGTCATCATAGACGTGGCAGTTTCGATTGCTTTTATTTGTTTATTATGCCTTCAGGCTGTCCACAAAATTGTACTGTGTAACGGCGTTTCCATTTCTGAGTTTCTGAGTGAACACATCTTACAAACATGGCCAACCCAAACTCATTGAAAATATGATTTAGACATTGTAAAAAATGTTGCCAGAACAGTAATTAACAAGTCCCAAAAATTACTACTATTGTCTATTGATAAAACGGTGTTGGCGTGTTAATCCGATAATAACCACGGAAATTGCCGACGCTCGTTCTATAAAAAATATATTACACAACACGCCAGAATAACAGTACATAGACGACTAATTGATGTAATGTGCTAAAGCATTCTACAATTAATTTAAGGGAGACATTATATTATTTTGCTAACTGTAGTTTATACTGAACGAGTAATCTTCTCGTTGAATTAGAAATACTAATCTATTTAAAAGAACTGCGAACTTAGTATAACCATTCACAATAGTTGTGTTTTGAAGGAGAAAATAGATGACTAAAATTGTCCTTTTTAACCGGACATCTTGAATTAGCGTACGGACAACGACTAAATAATTGTTTCTTACAGTATTCATGTTTTTCAGACCAACTACTAAATATTAGTTGACAATATTTAAATTGAACAGATCATGGGGCCTTGCTCAGTGCATATGCACATTGAATAATAAACTGAAACTCATTACGATAGATTTATTTCTCTTTGGATTGAATCCCATACCTTTTCCAATCACCTCCTGTCCCTGTAACTAACATGTGACATACAGACAGACAAGGTTAACACTACCCTCCATAAAAATAATTATTAGCGACTTCACAAGAGCTTTACCTTTTCTGAGATTGGTAATTGACAATGTATCCTGGAGCCATTCCGTCACCTTCGTGGTGAACTCTACATTGTTCAGCTTTCCAGAGGTGGCATCCTGGTAGGACTTGTACAGTGGCCTCATGAAGAAACCAAACTTTCAAAGGTTAAGGAATAATTAAATATTTAGTTTATGACCATTTAGAATTATTTTTTATTTACTTTTTATACATATTTTCCTATATAACCATGTCAAAGTCACTGTGGATACAGTTTAATTAAAATATATTTAATTTGTGCTTAACAGCTTATCCACACAATATTTTAGACCATTCAAGCCAGTCTATATAGAGGGAGAGGGGAATGGTGCAGCTGAAACCTGTATACATCATCATAGTCTTTGGTTGAATAATTCCTTGATGTGCGTTTAAATAAATACCAGATATTCTTGCATACCGGATATGGTTATCCTGGAATGGAATGGATGATGGAAAGCCTGATCTTACACAAGGGTGAAGATAAAAGTCACGTGCTGATATCAACAATGACAGTCGCATGACATCGTTGTGTAAATAAACATGCAAAACGTTCGTAGTTTCCAACGTCAACGCGCAGAATGTAAATGATATGCAAGAAAAAGAATCAATAATGAGTATCCGGTTCAGACACGGAATTCCAACCCTCGGTATAACTGTTTTAATCCGGAACTCGGCAGAGCCTCGGTTCTGATAAAAACAGTTATACCTCGGGTTGGAATTCTCTATCTTCACCGGATACCCATGCAAGACTTTCATACTCTAGCACACAGGGTTGTCTGTCCTACAGAGAAAGCAGTGGGAGTATGAATCTTGTTCATGGTTGCAAGTGCAATGTTTCCTGGTGGTGTGTCAGTACAACTCTTGCTGCACTGACATTGAAAGCGACACCTGGCAATCTTGACTTGTTTAAACTTGTGACTTCCCTTAGTTTTGAAAATTAATAATTCTTAATTAAACAAGATACTCAACTATTGCACAGCAACAAACCTCCCATACCGGATTTACAATCACAGGATCCAAAAATTGACAAGGCCATAATAATTTAATTGCTAGATTCTCATCCAAATTTATTTCAAAATAGGGGCGGTGGGTGAAATTTTATTTTTTATTTTATAGGACAAATAGAAGATGGCCTCGGCACAAGGCAAAAATAGTAAAACATACTACTGAGTACTTCCAAGATTGAAAACACATTTTTAATAGTGTTTCATACTTTCAGCAATTTTTTTAAAATCATTATTTTTTTTTTTTTTTTTTTGTAGAACTAAAAATTACCGGGGCGGCATAAAAAAAGGGGTGGACGGGGATGAGAATCTAGCAATTAATTTATTATGGCCTTATCGATGGCTGGTTGAATGTTCCTTTACAATATTTTCAGCACATTTGAGGCTATAACAGTCTATCTTTTAATGGTGGACGTAGACCACCCACATTTTCCTGGGTAGAACCAGTGTGTATACCTCCCATTATTCGTAAGAAAAAGATGGCCAACAGGTGGCCATATTGGATGGCAATACTGGTACGATAAGCAATCGCGGATTCATTCGTTTCACCTAACATAGACCAGACTAAAAAGGTCCATTATGCAGCTTGTGGTTCTGAGTGATCAAGAGTCATTAAATGGCTTTTTCCATTGTAGACACTTGCAACAGTAACAATGGAGGATTGAACCCGGGGCCTCCGGTTACAAGCAGGGTTAACATGATACTGGATAAATAATCGAGACGCTAATTTCAATGCTTGATAAACATTTCAAGATTTGCGCGTGTTCCTTTAATATAATTCTGTAAATATTTAACAGGGCGATACACCAGTTTGACACGGTCCGAAGGCGTGATGTGTAAATGATCAAAGGAATGTGTTGCATCATAATTGTGGTAAACATGCTCACAGATGTGAATCTGAGACAAGTATATATGTGATACGCATCTTCAAAGATCGCGGCAAGTGTCATTGGCAGGGTCTTCCACAGGAATTTCTTAAGGGATAGGGGGATTTGCGCGGTCGACGAATGGGGATGGGCGCGGGAACAGATTTTTTTTTACTGACTAGTGGAAAGACGAGATTTGGCATATATCTAGTATCATAAAAAATGAAATAAAAAAATAATAAAAAACATATTTTTTGATGTAAATTTATTGTTTTATTGTTTTATTCATCTATTTATCAATAAAAACAACAATCAGCCACACAGTTAACATCAGCCACATCATTCATAAACATTAACTACATCACTCCGAGTCTCAACCCATCATCACAGTGACAATCTCCTTGTTCTCTGTGAATGCCAGTCATCTACCGCTCTGTTAAAATCAAAGTCATCCAGAGTTGGACCATCCATGCAGATTGAGAGAAGGCTGTTGAGGGCGTTGTTCGACAGGTTGCATCTGTGTGTTGTCTTTACCCTCTTCAGTGTGGAGAAACCCCATCACAATCTAAAAAGAAACGTGTTTTTTATTATACAGTTAATATAAAAAATGTTAAAATGAATATTGTCATGATCTGTTAATAATAATATACATGCAGCTCCAAATAATTATTTAATAAAACAGTAATTGCTTTTAATAAATATTGTATCATTTTAAAATAGTATCCTACCTGCTGTGGAAGTTGGAAGCAAGAGCCCTATTCCCTATTCCCTCATACCCACTAGACTCAGGCTCAGACTCATTTAAATCACAAACTCTTTTAACACTAAGAGTCCTAGTAACAAATTTATCCATAATTCAATTCACTATGAAATCAAATGCACTGAATGAATTATATAAACACAATGTGAAGAAGACTGCATCAAGCCCTGTTTATATTAAGTAAAATAACAATGGAATTGCTCATTATCTGAGACACAACTAATTGTTAAAAAGCAGACAGCCAATAAAACAATTCAATTACTTACCATAATTATTTCACGGTTCTGGTTACGCTCCAAAACACCGCTACACACAGTCCAGAAATCCAATATAGCCGCCCTTCGTTATGATCATCATTCTGAGCTTAATTGCATCCATTAAATCATTTATCCCTAACTGGACCCAATTAATTCAAACACCATCATCTCTAATCTTATCTCCAACATCTGCCGACTATCGAAACAATAAACAACATGCCATTAACTTTTAATCCAATTATGCACACATGCGGTCTATCTGTGTGTATTTCACAGCTGTTACAGCTTTATCGATCGATACCTGGGTCGCTTGACTGCATACACAATTTATAGACGTGTAGTAAAGGTACTGAGTTGATTCAATTAATTGAGCTAGGACAAGTTATTTAAAAGATATAGACATATAGCTTATATGCTTGCAAACTTTGAATCAACTGCCATTATTGTTTTATTTTACTAGTTTCATATGAAGGCAACCCAGAATAGAAGACAATATATAAATATCCCATTCATGAGAGGGTGATAGTAAGAATGCTCACGCTGAGGACATGATTATCACCCGAGGCGAAGCCAAGAGTGCAATTTTAAAAATCTTTTTGGAATGTACAGAGTTTACCTTGCTGTGTTTTATGTGAGGTATAATAATATTACTTATGCACCACACTATATAATACTATAAGGAAGCTTAGGTAGGGATATATGAAAGCAAAACAAAGACAAGCCCACAACCCTTCAAGCTGTCAAAGCTCTACTGCAGTCAGCAATATCTCACTGAAAGGATACGACCCAGAATTTCCAATTGCTGCGTGTCTGTTCTAGTACGTACTGGTTGTACAGGTCGTTCATCTGTGTCGGACAGGTGACTACGTCATCCAAGCCTTGCCTCGGTAACTTGCTCTGCAGCTCACTGAAGAGTAAAATACAAATACATGATTTACAACTGATCTTTATGATTAAGTAGGTGACTGCGTTTGTTTCTTAACAGCATGCACATCCATACACGTAGACGTCACAAAACTGACATGTAGCGTAACATGCACTAAAGTGACAGTCCTTTCCAACTCCCGTGACAATGTAATGTCAGATAGCGATAAAAAAAAGCAAAATAAACACAGAACAAGTGGATAGCTTTAAAATTTAGTTTTTAATTTTTTACAGCTTTCCTTTAAGATAATAATTTTGATTTTTTTTGTTATTTTTAAACGCAGAAAAAGTAAAAATTATCCGCTTATTTTCTGTCATGGAAATGGAAAAGGTTATATGTCAACTTCATTTTGTGACATCCAGTATATTATATGCATATAAGGTATGATATTGTATTAAATTCAATGAGGGACAGACACCACGGAATTCATCAGCTGAACATCCCTTTATTTCAGATGCCACGTATACTGGAGGTATGTACTGCATATGAACTCTTTGCAATATGGTGTCATTATTACTAACATGACGAGCAGTAATTTATTACAAATATGCAAATTTAAAATCTAAATTTTATCTATGTCATACTATCAGATACATAATTTATTCCTCCCAGCTTTTGATGAAAACCGTGGTATCGAATACAAAGCCAAGCTGCTGTCTAGAAAAATACATGATAAATGAATTAAAATAAAACATTGGTAAACAATTAGCTGCTATGTTACCTAGATATAAAAAGAAAACTGGTATTATTTTTTTGCAAACAGTTTATAATTTCTATGGTAAGGAAACAATAAGAATGACTAAAAGTACTTAATTGACAAATATATTAACAACTGTTATCTGAAAAAGAAACAAATTTACTTTAATCTTGTATAAACTGGTATAGTTTGATATATACATGATTTGGATAACCATAGTTACATAATACTGAATTACATTAAAGCATTGAGAAAACTTCACACACAAACAAAATATTACCTCAAAAGCCTGTGAATAAATAGAAAAAATTAGTAACAGTGGTGTAATATGACTACTAAATGAAGAAATACAGTAGAAAGAATGTGTTCATTTAAAAACATATCATATTTACCTCTTAGATACAGAAGAGTTTCAGTAACGTAAGTAAGTAGGTATGCATGCATGGACAAAGTGTATAACTGGTTATGTATTCTATCTGACATTCTCGTACATCAGACACGGATACAAGGATGGGGTGATGTTATTTTTTTACCCCCTCCACCTCCCCCACCGCCACCCAACCAAACAAACCCACCCCAAAAATGTAAATGTGTCTATAAAACAAATATGATGAACCATTACAATTGTACGTTTTTAAAACCACCCATGAATCCTAACCTAAAACCCGGGATGTTCCCCTATATGGGCCTACTCTAACGTTAAATCATGGATTTCCCCACTGAATGTGGCAACCCAAACCTAAAATCCTGATTTTTTTCTCTGAATGTGACCACTGTAACATTAAATCCTGGATTTCCCCACTAAATGTGCCCACTCTAACCTAAAATACTGATCCGCCCCATAAACGTGCCCACTCTAACCTAAAATACTGATCCGCCCCATAAACGTGCCCACTCTAACCTAAAATACTGATCCGCCCCATAAACGTGCCCACTCTGACCTAAAATACTGATCCACCCCATAAACGTGCCCACTCTAACCTAAGATCCATCCCATCAACGTGCCCACTCTAACCTAAGATCCTGGATCCACCACTGAATGTGCCCATCGTAACTTTTAATCCCAGATTTGCCCCTGAATGTGGCAACCCGAATCTAAAATCCTAGATTCGTACATGGATGAGCCCATCCAAATCTAGAATTCTGGATGCGTCCCTGAATGTGCCTACTCTAGCCTTATATCCTGGATTTGCCCCTAAATGTGGCGACCCAAATCTAAAATCCTGGATGCGACCCTGAATGTGCCCACTCTAACCTAAAATCCTGGATGTGATCCTGAATGTACCCACTCTAACCTTCAATCCTGGAACCCCCATGAATGTGCGCTCCTAAACCTTAATATATCCTTTATCCGCCCCTGAATGTGTGCACCTAAACCTTAATATCCTTTATCCGCCCCTGAATGTGTGCACCTAAACCTTAATATCCTTTATCCGCCCCTGAATGTGTGCACCTAAACCTTAATATCCTTTATCCGCCCCTGAATGTAAAGCAATCATCAAAATATTGTTGTTATCAATGCTGAGAACTGACTTCACTCAACACTGTTGGAATTTTATCAATGTTCTATATCAAAACAATTCCAATGTATATTTATAATATTATGCAATTGAATGTTTACATCTAAAAAATAAATATGTATTAGTTACATAGCTAAATAACAGTTTCATGTCGGCAGCAGCTTGACTTTTAAAAGGAGTATTGCTAAAAACCTGAAAGGCAACAGAAAATTATGGGTTATTTTGTCAGGACGGAAGAACATTGAATAAACTAGAATGATTTTTTTTTATATTAAATAAAAAAACTAAGCGAAATTTAAAGTGCTAAAGAAAATGTTAATATTAAAATAAATAATTATGGGCAGTAATTTTTTCTTGAAAGTTACTCAAAATTAAACTTGTTAATACCTACGAATTAATAATTCATCTGAGAAGCCAAAAGCATCAGTCAATGTTCCTCCAACCCATCACATCTAAAACTAAATCTATTGTAAATTAATTTTAATCTTAAAGGGATGTGTAACTTACTGAATTTCGGTACCAAGGACCTCAAGCTCTTCGCGCAGGAGATTCATTTCAGTCTGCACAGTGCCACTTTCGGCTTTTAACCGTCGACAGTGCTCGGTGGCTACAATATTTGAGAACGTTCAAACATTTTGTAAGGGGTCTCCGTTTTTAGAAATTGGAGACAAATCTTACTGTTATCCCTAACTAAATTGTCATCAGGAAACTAAAACATTCCCAGTCTTTGCTCATCGTGTCTTTCGGCGAATATTTATTCGAGTTTTTCAGTTTAATTTTTCGAACAAAGGTGCTCTTTATTCGAAAAACATAAGCGAAATAAATAAGACACATTACAAAAATGGAAAATGTTTTTGTTACCTGTCCCTAACTACTCAAATATTTCACAGACATAAAATGTCAAAAGGGGCACAAAACTAGAAGATACCTACTTTTAAACAGCATTGACGACTTGCTCTCTTTGCTGCTAGAGGATTCTCTCAGCTCGGGTACCAGGCTTATTAGAGTGTCAAAACCTTTCTGTAAAAGTTAAATTTAAAGAAATACATGAGAAATGGTTACTTTAGTGAATTCTCGCACTTTAGGCCAGTGGTGGTGGTATGGGAGGGGGCGTTGTTTTGATTTTTTGTCAACTGTTTTTTTTGAAAGTTGCTCATTTCCTACAACCTGAAAAGATGTGAAAATTCATGTGAAAACTACATTTTTTGCTTTGGTGTTTTTTGGGATGTCGACCTTTGAAAATGTCAAGGATTAATGTAGATAGAGAGACAGAGGATATTATCAAACAAGTTTGCAAATATAATTTGTTTAATAAATTCCAACCCATCACATCATATCATTTTGTCAACTCATTTAATAAATTCAATAAGTTAGCAATAAGTTAGCACAAATCAAGAGTTCAACGCAAAACTGATGCAATTACACATAAAAATAAAGAAGCTATGACAGTCTTGCACTGAAGTCACAAAGTGTGAAATTTCATTGTATCATATTTTATAACTCACAACAGGGCTTTTTTTTGGCTGTTTTTATAGCCGTTATTGGGTCATATTCCATATACAAAACATATTTTTTTCCCAATTTTGAGAAGAAAATTCCCAATTGAAAGAAGAAAAAGAAAGAACACTGAAAAGTAGCAAAAATGTGACAAGTATTGAATATGAAATGCTTTTTAATGCCTCTGTTGATCTTGTTGTACTGTAAACAGTATGAAAGATACAATTATCATGATTATGAAATAAATGTTTGACTGTTTTGTTTCCCAATTTTATGAAAAATCGCGCAAAAATTCCCAATTTTGAGGGTATCAGGGATCAAAATGGGATGCGAGGTAGTACTGGTTTTTACGGACCAGTGGACCTTAAGGGGTACTGGTCCGTGTCAATCAGTACTGGTCCGTATAATAAATATCCATAAAATCAGAACAAAAATCATTCTAACATATATAAAGCCATTTTATTATACTATTCACCATTCGTGTATATTATCTACTTGACTAGAAAACAGTCTAGGAAGTGACCGACGAAAATGTGTGACATTCAGAAACACGTGTCGCGTTACTTTGTCACTCGCGACCACTGGTGTAAATCGACTATTTTCTCTGATAAAACATACTAAAACACGCAGAGGTAACCTCAGTAAGGTTCAAAATCGTCCTACATTGTCTTTTATTTGCATTTAGACACGAGAAAGTAAAAATCTCTTACATGCTAAGCCTTTGACTGCACACATACCTATGAAAACAAATGGGCGCCACCATTTTAATTTGTCGTCATTTATAAGATGCGTAGCGATTGGTTCACAGCCAGCGTTTCCTGCCAATCACAAGTGATCACTTCCTAGACTGTTTTCTAGTCAAGTACGAGAGCCGTGTCTCCCAAATTTAATATTTTCTGTCACCTTTTAAACATCTCAGTGAACGAAATGGATTTTCAGACGCTTTTGTCCTTTTGTTGTATGTATGCAAGGTGTGTATTTGATATTGGGTAGACTACAGCAGATTACAGCACTCGCAAATACGGACTAGTGCACCTGTTTGTGTACTCGCCCGTACCTCGTCCATCTCGCATTTGCGAGCGCCCATTTCGTTCCCTGGGGTATGGGTTAAGTTCACAAAATGTAGAAAAAAAGCACTGCACAACATCACATAACATCAGAAAGAATGCTTTAATGTTACGTCATTATGTAAAGTAATACCACTAAGGATTATCAAAAAAAATTATGAACTTGTGTCAGCGATTTTTTTACCGGTACCCATTCAATTGGAAAAATTCGCGACGTTTTGCCTTAAATTGGGAAATTTTCACTATCAAACAAAAGCAATAGTGTATGCTTAAATACATTGCAAACACAGTACCATGTATACATTCTCTTGTAGGATTTCATTACCTTCACCTAAAAGAATATAGATGCCCACTTCTTCTCTTTAAATAAAGTTTCACTCAAAATATTTAAAGAAATAAAAAAAAAAAAAAGATTGTAAATTCACTCCAATTGGGAAAAAAACATACTTTTTGCCATTAGGAATGGTATCGTTTTTCATTTTTCGGTACCACTTACATACGGAAAACAGTGTCAATACCCCCGATAGCATATGTGATACTATGGTATATTTAATCACTTTCATGCCAATTAAAGCAATTAAATGTGTACCAGTACCAAATGTATATACGATTTACAAATATTGATAAAATTAATACAATATAATCTATGATAGATAGGTGTAACAAATGACTGGTTGTCAATCTCAAACAATTCGGGAGATCGTTCACATGTCGAATGATCAGAATCAATCAGATTGCAGATTGTATCTTTTTTTGTATACTATTTAATATAAATTTGTGGCGCAACTAACCAGGAGGGTCGTCTATTACTTGTCAGGAGTCGAGACCCATATAAAGCAACATTTATTATTTCCATATTATGTAAAAATATTTCAAAAATATTATAAGAAACTACTACAGAATAAATCTTATTTCCTGTCATACACTGCAGTGTTCCTTTTCGGAAGTTTAATGGGCCGTAATTTGGCACCATTCCCAATGCTTAAAATGTAGTTGCAAATTTAAAAACAATTTATTTAAAAACAATTTGCACTCTAATTTTATTTTTTTTAAATCGGCAAATATAAGTCTGAACCATAAACTGTGACAGTTCTTCTCATGTAACACATGTATTCAATATAGTTCAATATCAATGCTTATAATTTGTATTACTTTATTTTCAATAAAATTGATAATATTCCCAATTGTATTAAAGGGTCATGCCCACTTTTCGATAACGACCCAAAAGGAACGCTTACAATAACTGCTAATTACCTGTTTTACCAGAAATAAATTATAACACTTCTGTTGATTGGCTAAGACAATAAAACAGCTCTGCTCATTGGCTATCAAGCATTCTCAGCGATTTGCTAGGTGGGATACAATCAACGGTGGGAGTCTATGGTTACCTTACATAATACCTCGGTAAAGACGTGAAAGTAAAAAATATGAAAGCATTTAAGCAAGAAGATGACAATAGATCACCTGCAAAAACAAAAAAAGAAGTTAACCGCAGTGAATAAAGACATTCTGAGTAGTAGGTTAGCATTTTATACCGGTAGTCAATTTTGATGTAATGTTAGAGTGTCCAAAATGCTTGTCAAATGAATGTATTCACTGAGAAAGAAAACATGTCTCAATCAAAATCTACCATGCAAAACTGGTGAACAAAAACTTACCTGGATTTTGTCCCTGCGCTTATATTCTGCCTTCATGTGGGAATCTCTCTTATGGCGTGGGACGGGGTTGGCCGGCCTGCCACATTTCTGCTTAGTGTTGGTAGAGTTGGGCGACTTTCCCATCCACGGTTGATGTTCGTCGCTATCCTGGTCATCGTTGTTGTTGTCATCGGGCGATGAGGGTCCTTCCAGAGATAACTGGAACAATACAACAGAATTAATATTAATAGCATATGCACCAAGAACGGAAATATATGGGGGTCATCCAGGGCTTGGTTCCTTCATCTCTCTTAACACTCCTAAAGCACTCTAACGTCCAAGCTTTCACAGCTGCTTATTGCCCCCTCTTCAGATACTCTAAAAGGGACATATGGCAATCTTAAATTGTTGATCAGTCATTGAAATTAGCTTCCCGATTTATTTATACAATATCATTTTGACTTTAAACCTGCTTACATATTATTAAATAAAGTTTTGAGGTTTCATGTTTTCGTCTCTTTCTACCATAGGTTTAAATATATTATTGGTGCAACATTTAATAATATCCAAAAACAATTTGCTTTATACCATACTTATAATTATCAATATAATTAATGATTGAATAGATGCAACTTACTTAAAAAAACTAACGAGACTGTAAGTTTTTAAACAAGAGGTCAATGACATTGAAGCTCTTCGGATAGGTTTTTGATAGCTAGATCAACATTCCTGTGAAGTTTCAAGAAAATCTGTCTAGTAGTTTCAGAGGAGTAGTCGCTACAAGTTTTTACTATATAACTCTATGTAAACAAAGATGGCCGCGGCAGCCATGTTTAATGTTGAATCAAAATAATTTTCAACAGGTAGTCAACAACATGTCATGCTGATCATTTTAGAAAAAGTCCCATCTCAAATATCACTTACAGTTTTCGAGAAGTAGTCGCTAGAAATTTGATTTTTAAAAATCTATTGTTAGCCATGGTGGCCATCTTGAATTTCCGCCCAGCCTAAAATTTTGCTAGGATCAACTAGACATAAAGAGCAACATTCCTGTGAAATTTCATGAAAATCCGTCAAGTAGTTTCAAGAAATAGTCGCTACAAACTTGTTTTTTAAAAATCTGTTTTTAGCCATGGTGGCCATTCCTGTGAAGTTTCATGAAAATTCGTCGAGTAGTTTCCAAAGTAGTTGTGACGTACTCGCAAGTCGCGAGGCAATACAATCAAGTTGGCTTTTAGGCAAACATATACTAAACAAAAGAAATAGACCGATGATTTTCGAAAAATCGATTTAAGCAATTTTACGGGTTTTTCACACAATCCGTGGGGCCGGGAGGAGAGTTAGAATTCCGTGAGATTTCATCTCACGCCGTGAGGTTCACATGTATGTGATAAGACTTGTTGTAATTTAAAAGTATTGTCCAAGGGCAGTCAAAAGGCGAAGGACTTTGCATTTTCGTTTCCACCAATAACTTTAATATTTATGATCTGATTGTGCTGAAAATGTAGGACAATGTTCATGGCTATAATATCTAGGTCAAGTTAGATATCCAGCCAGATTGCATCGATATTACCAGAGATATGGCTCTTAAGACCTTTTAAATTGAAGATTTTTGCGTTCCGCTCAATAACTTGAACAATTATAATCCAATCTTGATCAAACTTTTGGACAATGTTCATAGGCATAATATCTCAGCCAAGTTTAATATCCAGCCAGATAGCACCTATCTTGCTGGAGTTATGGCCCTTGGATTGAAAATTGAAGTATTTTTTGGTTTCTGCTCAATAACTTTAAGATTTATAATCCGATCTATAATATCTAGGCTAAGTTTGATAACTAGCCAGGTAGCACCTCTAATGCCAGAGTTATGGCCCTTGGATTTTTCGAAAAAAATCATATTTGACCAATAACTGTAACATTTATAATCCGATCTTGATGAAACATATAGGATAATGGTTATGGCCATAATATTTAGGCCAGTTTTGACAGGGCTTCTGTTAACGGGCGTACGGCCTTAAATTACGTCAAAAAATCATAGTTGTATGGCGAAAATTAACATTAAAGGCGTACAAAAACTTCAAAGTATGCCACAATTCTTTACTACGGACGTCCCATAAACTGTAAATTACTGATTACAGCCCCACCCATCTAATCTAATTTCATTTGAGACAGCGGAGTTTACAAGTTGTAAAGTAATTAAAACTCAGTGGAACCTGTAATGGACAGGTAAAACCGGTTTTGTCCAGTTTTATCAAGGGTCACACATGCGGCTGGCGTGAGGAGTGTATTTCACAAAATGAAAGTAGCAGTATAATCTCGACGCCTAAATAGCTTAATTTATATTCATTAACCACAAAGTTGAAACTCCTTACAGCTTATACTTTTTAGGCTTTTTCTTTTATATTTGTGTGTCATTTTTTTTTGTATAAATCAAAGTAACAAAGAGAAACGAAGTATCGATAGACAGACAACATTTAATAATCTCTAACCTAGGGGAAAAAACTCTTCGCGAATGGAGTCTGAACACGGAAGTGATTATCACTGGCAAAAACAACCGATTGCTTTGATAATAAATTAAAGAAACTGTTACATTAACTTCTACACTTGACAGTTTTACTTACTTTTCATTAATGCATGCCAATTTAAAAGCTTTCCTGGACTCTTTGAAGCACCCACCCCAACCCCCACGCGGAATCGCTGACTCAAAGACAGAGTACTGATGAATGTCATGCCCAAACACTGAAACTTTTCACATGAACTTCCAAATTCGATATACACGTACAGGAAGTTTGAACTTCCTAAAATTGAACCTTGAGCGGAAGCCCTGTTTGATAACCAGCAGTTTCTGCAGGTCTCAAGTTTTTAGGGGTCATCCTTAAACCCTATGGAATTAACTGGGGGTCATTTTGTAAATATAGGGGTCATATTTTTGGACATGCATTTTGATGAATAGACCATGTGATGTCAGATAGACATGCATTATTAGTTGATTAGACATCTTCTTTGGTGGACTGGTCAGCAAAAGGAGGAAGTTAACCGGCGTTATGTTTCATTTTGGGTTCGTCTGCCATTTTAGCGGTCGTTTCATGATCATCTACGCACTTTTATTTCACCTTCACTTGTATAAAGTTTCATGTGATTAATTACCTTAAACTGATTTCCAGATATGTTCCGGAAAGAAAATGCATGACAAAAACATAAGAGGCATTATTTGGAGAAAAATCAACGTAGAGTCATAGTTCTTATTCAGAGATATGCTCCCAAAAAGGAAAGAAGTAAAAAACGACAAAGTGGCGACTACTATGCTGATTGCGCCGACTACTATGCCGATTGCTTTATCTGGGAGCATAAAAGCTCAGATTACCTGGATGAGCAGTTAAATAAACACTCAGATTACCTGGATGAGCAGTTAAATAAACATTCAAAATGTTAAAAACTTTACTGACAATTTTATTAAATAAACAAAATTTACTAGCCCAATATAATACTCCCAACAGAAAAATCTGTTTTAATTTGAGTCATCAACAGAAGCTAAAGGTGTAGCACACCCATTGCAACACAGGAAGTGTCGGCCTGGGGTTAAAGGTGTAGCACACCCATTGCAACACAGGAAGTGTCGGCCTGGGGTAGTCGCATAATGGCGTCAATAAAAAATTCTCATTTCTTTTTGTAAAAAAAGGCATTTTCACTAATTTAAAGTGCTATTTTTGGTTGATATCACATTGTTGATCTATTTGTTACATTTTTCAAGCATTGCCATGTTAAAATTGTGAGTTTTTAATTTAATTTGCTTATATGGAAATGAGTGTATGAATACAATATTATGGCATCTCAGTGTTAATGTTTTTAAAGGTAGCATTCATTCATGAGACAAGTTCCTTCTTAGAAGATACATGACCCCTATTTTTCTGTGGAATTTTTGGCAGCATATGTGTCATTTGTGATGAGAATGTAAGTTATTCATTTTTAATTTGGGCCCAGATATGAATGACAACATGGCATTTAAATTTTAATTCACACACAACTCAATGCAACAATCAATGGGCGTGTTACACCTAAAGCCAAAGGAAGCATAATGCGGAACAGTTGAAAACTCCAATGTTATTTGACTGATTTAAATTCAAAGTGATACTGGATTAATAAACTGAGGAGCATATTTCTAAATGTGTCTCCCTTTAAATAAAACAACAACACCAAATGCCTAAACTTTTATTTAAATACAAAGATTTAAATTTAAAATTCCAATATCAGTAACTAGGTGCCAATTAAAATGACACGCGATTACGAAACTGAAAGTAAAAATAACCCTTGCAAAAGGACCTTCACCGCGCACCTGTTTTATAGAACTGACGTCAGTAAAGCATGCGCTGCTATGAATGGTTAACAATTACATCTGAATGTGCAATCATTGGCCGGTCGCGTCCCCACGTGACTTTTTGAGGTCTGCGCTATAAATATACCGCGCTTCACCAAATAAATTTCTTGTCGGTCTAGCAATCGAAGGTGCAACATCTCGCAGTTAAATTTAAATAGCATGTTGTCAACAGAAATTTAAATTAAGACAAAATAAATGAAATATATTGATCAGAAAAAACACTACATATTAAGCGATTATATAATTAACACTTGAACACTAATTTATATTAACATATGTACGAAAATCACAAGAAAATGTATAGATATTTATTCGTGCTTGTCAACACACAAAATGTCGGTTACGTTCACGCTGACACGAACCAGAGAAAGAGGTTATTTACGAAAACCCGCTGATAAATTAAAACAGAAAACGACATAGATCAAAGAACTTACCTTTCTTTCTCTTTGGATAGCTTCATATCCATTAAATATCTTCAAGTTTTCTAAACTACATAAATCCAATCCAACAGTCATTTCTGCGCGCATTGTGTTGCCGGACTGGGGTAACCTTCGCGAGACCTCGGATTTTAAGCCAATTTAAATCAATCCGAGAAATTGCGATAACCTAATCTGCGCATGTCCATAGATCGCTTAGTATTTTTTAATTACGAAGAATGTACGTGTGTTAACAGTTTGTTTGATTGTTTTTTTTTTTAAATATGTTAACACTGCCCTATTATCGGCTTTACCAGACTGTGTAGAAGAAGAAAAGTCAAAGACAAAAAATAAGGGCCGGATCATATATATGTATTATGGGCGTTCTGGACCCCCAAATAATCTAAAACCACCACACAATAATTTTCAGTTTCAGTTTACTGAAAATTAAGTCGATTTAACTGGTTATTTAGCATGTTACAGGCGCTAAATAACCCAAGATTTAAAACTTGAATTGTGAAAATGTTTTAAATTTGGATGTTTAAATTTTATTATAAAATAGAGGTTAAACATCAAAACTTAGGTTAACAAACTTTTTTAAAATAGGGGTAGTGAAGAAAACAAGTTTAATATTTTTTACTAAAATATGATTAAACATTAATACGTCTAAATGTTAAGCGCTCAGCATTATAATCTTTAAAGGGGGTCCCAAAGGGGGTGTGTGTTCACGTGATCACGTAAAACAAAAACAAGGATCACGTCTTCACGTGAAAATAGCAGAACTTTCACATTTCACGTTAAATGTGGATGAGCAGACGTGAAGCGCTATTCTCGATTTTGCCATTATCAAATCTCGCTCTCGTTTTTCGCGAGATTTCGAGTTCGGGGTGTCTCAACACTAACTCTGTATAGTGAATATACAGTGTTTATTTGTTTTAGACACAATTTAGAGCGTATCATGCAAAAATATCATGCGAGTGCTGTTTATAGTTGTGTTAGTAATATAAACTGTCAGAATATTGACCTTTTCTGGGTAAAATGGCTTTTTTATTGCCATTTTATTGCCATTATAATGCTGCCTTGAAACCGAAAGTAGGCAGATGTGCGTTACTCAAAGATCAGAATCCTCGTATTTCTTAAATTATTTAAAATAATTAACTTTACTTATTACACTTAATTATATTCCACAAGCGAATATGTTTCGCAAAAGTATTAAATATTAATATACTGTTGATAATTGTTACGGCATAGATAAAATAATTTACAGAACTCTGCAAAATATTTTTTATATTTCATTCATATACAAACAAGTAATTGAACAGTCGCTTATGTTGGGTTTATGGTAGGTTGTTAATTGCAATCAACAGATAAAGGGTTTCTCCAATAGTAATAATGCAATACCCCGTGGCTAATTGGCTGTCCAAAGCAGGATGTTTGCTTAGATCAAAGAGGCCATAAATCACAAACACTGGCTGCGCGTGGTGTGTTGACATCAGAGATATACTATAATTGTGTCATATTTTAATTGGTGCATACGACGAGGGTAAAAAAATCACTTCAGCTAACTGTTTTCAATTCAATTTTATTTATAGTATGCATTTGTGAAACTAAACACATTACAAATAGATTACGTTCAGTTGGATTTGTCAAAAAAAAAAAAAAAAATAAAAAGGAAGTCTGTTACATGCTTGTTTGTTATTTAAATCGAAATTATGTATTTCATGTCACATATTCCATCTGTCTTGCAGATAAACGATCTTTTAAATCAATTTTAGAAACACAATAATTATGATCTTATAATAACGTCTGGAACAGCGACCTACTTTCGGTTTCAAACTATCATCATAATTACAAATAAACACCACATTTAACACCGGCAAATTCAATATCTGACAGCTCATATGAATAACATAACTACAAACAGCTTTCCCACTTTATACATAATACATGTACACATAAAATTGAAAATTAAAATATTACACAATATATACTGTATATTGATATGATGTCAACACACCATGGTTAGCCAGTGTTTGTGATTTATGGCCTCTTTGATCTAAACAAACATCCTGCTTTGGACAGCCAATTAGCCTAGGGGTACCGCATTATTACTATTGGAGAAACCCTTTATCTGTTGATTGCAATTAACAACCTGCCATAAACTCAACATGAGCAACTGTTCAATTAATTGTTTTTGGCATAGCTATATATCTATGTAGGTCCTATGATTTATGAAATCTTATATTATGGTAGGAATAAAAATATATTGCAGAGTCCTGTTAATTATTTTACATAATAATTGTCGTAACAATTATCAACAGTAAATGACTCTTTGCAATACATATTCGTTTGTGCAATATACTTTTATGAAGATTTTATACTTATGTTAAGTAGTGAATTTAAAACTCAGCATGCACAGTATAGGACTCTCAAACTACTGGTAGAAAAGATTAATGAACCGTTCCTGTTTACAAGAAAGTTATAACTTGTTAAATGTAATTTAAATGCAGGGAGTTGCTTATTTAAGTGTTATAAGTAAAGATAATTAAATAATTTACGAAACGCGAGGAGTATGCTATTTGAGTAACCGCACTTCTATATCTACTTTCAGTTTCAAGGTATCATTATAATGGCCATAAAAAAGCCATTTTACCCAGAAAAGGTCAATAGTCTGACAGTTTATATTACTAACACACCTAGAAACAGCACTCGCACGATATTTTTGCATGATACGTTCTAAAATTTGTCTAAAACAAATAAACACTGTATATTCATTATACAGAGTTAGTATTGAGACACCCCGAACTCGAAATCTCGCGAAAAACGAGAGCGAGATTTGATAATGGCAAAAGGGTGAATAGGCTCGAGCTTCTCTAGTACAATGTGTGGGTTGCAACAACAACAACAAAAAAAAACACGCACACACAAACTTGAGCCGTCAGATGTATTCTGAGGCTTTCAAATTGACAACAGCATTCGGGCATCTCATGTGGTATAAAAGTTATGACAAAAAGAGAACATTCCACATACCTGGGAGGAGGAGGGACACTAAATAGACTAAAAAGGACTAAAAATTCACGTTTCACGTCACCATATCACGCGATCACGTTTTACCAAGACCAAAATCACGGATCACGCTGATATAATTTTCACGCAATCACGCAAAAATATTGTTTGTTTCACGTGTCACGTTTTTAAAAACACCCCGATCACGTTTTCACGCAAAACCCCTTTGGGACCCTCTTTAAATTTCCAATAACTTGCCATTATTCTGACTGAAACTCCACCACAATTAGCACAAATTTTATTTTTTGCTCTTGTGCCTTTTTTACATATTGAGCACGGCAATACATGACTTGTTTTTAATCTATACTTATGCAAACTGCAATAATTAGAATCTTTTGTAGTCTTATTTTTACACGGATTGTGTAATCCAATTTTAAGAAATTTGCAAACATTAATTTCCATTGTTTCTTTTTGATATATTTATTTATATTAAATAATTTTATTTTTTTATATATATAACAAAAAGGAATAATGAGAACTGAAGAGATTATAGAAAAATTAATACACCTATTTGAAGCAGGTGAAATAGATAAGAAAACACTGTCAAATGGTATAAATGGAATAAAAAAAGATAATGAAAATTTAAAATCTGAAGAAGCTTTAAAAACTCAAGAAAATTTAAGAAATAAACGACGACGTAAAAAAGAAAAGAAAAAGCAAGAAGATGCTATAAAAAACCAAGAAGAAAAATATAAAAAATTAAAACAAAATGTTATAAACGAACTAAAACAAGATATCAAAGATAAAAAAGATGAAGAAAAATTAAAACTAGTTGACAATCCAATATGTGGATATTTTAGATCATACGAAATATCTGTAAATAAATACAAAGATCCTCAAAAACTATTTCATGATAAAAAATCTATCATTACAAAACAAATTATCAAAGAGCTGGAAGAAAATGGATTAAAGTTTCAATTAGGTCTTACTGTAGATTTATTTAAAGATGATGGTGCTACCAAAAAATACACCACAGCAGTATTACGCAGTGAACAAAATGCCATTTTGAGCCCTGAAAAAATAAGTGAGTTTTATGATGAATCTTCTGCATTTATACAAGAAAGCTTAGAAAGATTTACAAACACAGCATCTGGATTAGAAGTTGACCATTGTGTTAAGCTTTACTTAAATGTTGCAAAGTACGAGCCGTTAAAAGGTTCTTCATATATTTCTTTATCCAAAGCATTAGCTGACAAGAAGGCAATAATCAATGTAAAAAACGATGATGATAAATGTTTGTTTCATGCGATAAATTCTGCTTTAAATCCAGCTGCAGATCACACAGACAGATTATCAAAGTATCCTAGTATAGAGTTCTTGAAGAAAGATAACCCTGATTTTCCCACTCCAATTTCACAAATTTCAAAAGTAGAAAAACAAAACAACCTTGGTATTAATGTTTACGGATGCACAGGAAAAAAGGGTATCTGTATTTCCATATAGAATATCAGAGCAACCGCAAGAAATAAAAAGAATTAACTTGCTTTTAATTTCTAAAGACGTTGAGGTTGATTAAGAAAATGAAGATGAAGATGATCCAAATAATGAAGAAGGAATCATAGATGACAATTATAACCCTGATGATTATTCCAAACGAACCAAAAACAATAACAACAAAATATCACTATTGCTGGATTAAAAATCTAAATAGATTACTTTACGATCAAAACAAACATCACGGTAAAACTTACTTCTGCGATCGTTGTCTTTACGGCTTTTCAAGAGAAGATCTACTCACAAAACACAAAGAAGACTGTGATGGTATCAACAAAAATTCTTGTAGAATAGAAATGCCAAAAGAAGGTAAAAATTACATAAAATTTAAAAATTATCAAAATCAGATGCATGTGCCTTATACAATATATGCTGATTTTGAGAGTATAATCAAACCGCAATCAACCACATTTGGAAAGAAATCTGAAATTCAAAATGTACACGAAGCTTGAAGTTTTGGATACCAGGTTGTCAGATATGATGGCAAAGCTGAAGAACCTGTTATTTACAGAGGTGAAGATGATGTTGAAAAGTTTTTAAAACATCTAGAATGTGAGAAGAGCAACATTAATAAAATATTTGCTCACCCAAAACCATTAATCATGACACAACAAAATGAGGAAGATTATGAAAAAGCAACACACTGCTGGATATGCGAGAATGAAATAGGTAGGAAATGCGGTAAAAACGGTAAAGTAAGAGACCACTGTCATTTTACAGGTGAATATAGAGGTGCAGTACACAAAAACTGTAACCTGAAACTAAAAATAAAACCAGGTAAAACAATTATTCCTGTTGAATTTCATAACCTCAAAGGACATGATAGTCATCTCATCATGCAAAAAATACATAAAATGTCAGGTAATATTACATGCATCCCAAGCAATGCTGAAAAATACATATCATTTAGCATAGGACAACTTAGGTTTTTGGATAGCTATCAGTTTATGGCTTCGTCTCTGGAAAAATTGGTTAAAGCAACAGACAAATCTGATTTCAAAATTACCAAAAATCAGTTTGGAGAACAAACAGATTTACTTTTACGAAAAGGTGTTTATCCATACGAATATATGGACAGTATGGAAAGATTTAAGGAAACGCAATTACCACCCATAGAAGCATTTTACAGTACATTAAAAGGTGAAGGTATTACTCAAAAATATTACGATCATGCTCAAGAAGTATTTGAAAAATTAAATTGTAAAACTCTTGGAGACTATCATGATTTATATCTAAAAACTGATGTAACTCTGTTAGCAAATGTATTTCAAACTTTCAGAAAAACATGCATGAATGCATATATAAACTCGATCCTTTGCATTACTACACAGCACCTGGATTATCTTGGGATGCTTTACTTAAACATTCAAAAATAGATTTAGAACTTTTGACAGACATTAACATGCACGTATTTATAGAAAAAGGTATGCGTGGTGGAATTAGTATGGTATCAAAACGATATGCCAAAGCAAACAATCCCTATGTGGCTGATTATAACCCTAACGAGGAAAACAACTTCTTAATGTATTTTGATGCAAATAATCTTTATGGATGGGCAATGAGTCAGCTACTTCCATATTCTGGCTTTAAGTGGGTGGAAACAGAAACGTTGCCAGAGCCAAAAGAAGGAAAAGGATATTTTCTAGAAGTTGATTTGGAATATTCTAAAGAACTCCATGAAGCTCACAATGACTATCCGCTTGCGCCGGAAAGATTAGCAGTAAAAAAAGAATGGTTGTCTGAATACCAGACAGATCTTTTGGAAAATGATAGCATGATAAATACAGAACAACCAGTCCCAAATCTTATGGACAAAGAAAAATATGTGATACATCACAAAAACCTGCAACTGTATTTATCTTTGGGTATGAGACTAAAGAAAATACACAGAGTATTAGAATTTAATGAAAAACCATGGATGAAATCATACATAAATCTAAACACAGAACTTAGGAAAAAAGCTAAATCAGAATTTGAAAAAGACTTTTATAAACTTATGAACAACTCTGTGTTTGGCAAGACAATGGAAAATCTACGCAAGCGGACTGATATAAAACTAGTCAGAACTGACGGCTCTGAAAATGAAAAGATAAGAAAAATAATAGCCAAACCCAACTTTAACAGGCGTATAAAGTTTTCAGATGAATTGTCAGCAATACATGTAAACAAAACAAAATTAACATTAAACAAACCAATTTATGTTGGAATGGCAGTATTAGATTTATCAAAGTACATGACGTATGATTGGTACTATAATACCCTAAAGAAAAGGTACGGAGATAACTGTACTTTATTATACACAGACACTGACAGCTTGCTGGTAGATATCAAAACAGAAGATGTGTACAAAGACATAGTCGAAATGAAAGATGAGTATGATCTAAGTAATTATCCTCAAAATCACCCAATGCATGATGATACAAACAAAAAAGTATTGGGTAAAATGAAAGACGAATGTGCTGGTGTTGCTATAGCTGAGTATGTTGGATTAAGACCCAAGCTATATTCGATTTTGAGAGCGGATGAACAACTCATTAAAAAAGCAAAGGGTGTAAAAACTTATGTAGTTCAAAAACATATAAACTTTGAAAACTACAAAGAAGCACTATTCGATAAGAAAAAGTTTACACATGAAATGAATATGATGCGATCAATAAAACATCAAATATACGGCATAACAGTAAACAAAGTAACACTGTCACCATTTTACACTAAAAGATACATCCAAGAAGATGGAATTACAACTGATGCACATGGTTTCTATAAAAACTTATGAATTTGGGTATCAGCAGGAACAATAAGTAATTCTTCTTAGACAAATCCTCTCTGTGGCGCTGGTGCTTTCAAATAATAAACTCTTATACCTTGCGTCATCATATAACTTTTAATCTTGTGAATATCTACACTCCACATTGGATCAGTTGCACTGCGTCTTCCACCTTCTTGTTCCCCGGGTTGATATAAATATCTTACTCTTGTATTTAAACAGATAGGATCACCTTTTAATATTTTTGTTTCAACAGGAGGGGGCTTTTTTGTCTCCACATTTAATGCTTTAACAACTTCTGGTAATCTTTTTACCCATTCTCTATTACGTTTTTGTAAATCTATTTCCTTAGCATACTGATAGCCAAACAATCTCTCAGCTAATGTTCTGTTAAATCTTTCCACTATAGCTTGGTCTCTGTGTATTTCTGTTCTGCCTCGTCTGATATTTACTTTATGTTTTGCCATCAACTGCGATACTGCACCCATAAATTCTCTGCCTGGATCCACTTGTAATAAATTTGGATATTTCAAATGCCGACTGTATATATTTTCAAATGCTTTAGCAACTTCTTTACTATCCTTGGAAGTCAGCGGCTCTGCTCCTTTGTATCTACTTGCAATATCAACCACAGTCTAATTATTTTCTTTGGTGCGGGTAAATAAATCTGCCACACAGCTTGTTTTTTTAAAAATTCTAATGCCTGTTTCTCACTAACACCAGCCTCTTTTGCTAATTTTTTAACTGCTGAGTAACCTCTCCAAAATCCTTTTGGGCTGTAATAAATATTTTCCATTTTTTCTACTAAAGATTAAAATTTATATAACTATAAAGAAAAAATGAATATCACAACTGCACAATTTGATGAACTACTTGAAGAGCAAAATCAAAATAGCACAACGAAATGGACAGACTTGGAAATAAATAAAATATACACTATTGCAGATACAAAAATAGTGGATACTGAATATGGTCCATCCATGGTATTGACATTATTAGACAACGGTGAAGTATGGGCGCCTGATCATCTCAAAAATAAAATAGAGAAGAGTTCTAAACCACCATATTATATTCGACCACTTGGATTGAAACCATGTAAGAACAACAACAAAAATAGGTATCATGCATATGACTTAGTCTTTCCAAAGGTTATTCCAAAGTAAACATATAACTTAGTTATTTCAAAGTAATTATAGTTTTAATTTTTTTTGTGAACCCAATTTATACGCCACAAATCCAGTTGCAGCCATGCCCACCACAATAAACGTAATTTCTCTATTCTGTTGATCCGGAGATGGTGTATAGAAATCACTCAACTTGGGCTCCGGTTCCAAAAGTAAATGTTTGCCAGTTGTATAATAATACTGTTTCATGGCCTAGTCTACATCATCAAAAGTCTGCTCTGCATGATGCTCTTTTTGCAGTTGCTTATTAATAAAATCTAATCTCTCTGTTCTTTTTTTATTCCACTTCGCTTGTGCTGCTTCCAATTGTTCCACGGCTTTGTCATGCCTTTGTCTTTCCTCATCTGAATGACTTCCCATTTTTGAAAAGAAATAATTTGAACCGCTAAACGCCAATGCGTTTGTTAATGCGCCACCAATCATCATTGCTATTGCACTTGCCATTTTTTTATATATATTTTTTAAAATTATTTCATAATATCCGCAAGAATAATACCTTGCTTAATCAACATATCCTTTGTAGCCATTGCTAACATTATATCCACAGACAGCATCCCAATATCTGTCATATTAAAATCCACTTTGGGTGCTGGTCTTTTTAGTAGTTTTTTGCTAATCTCAGAATATCCAACAGTTAGAAGTGTTTCCACTCCAGCGTGATACACCATATTTACAATTTGTTTTCCGTCAATACTTGCTGCCATTTTTTTATATGATTATTTTTTAAAAATAGATTATTTAAAATCAAACGGGTCTTTTGGTGCAACATGAACAGGTTGCACAACAGCAGGTTGCGTAGCAGATTTATTGTTATAACTATACAAACCCAACCCAGCAATGCCTAATAAAACCAGACACGGTGGAATATAATTTTTGTATACGTTTATTTTTGATTTCTGGTTCCTCATCATCTATTGTTATTTCATTTTGCTTTGCAGCATCTTGCTTTGCAGCATCTTGCTTTGCAGCATCTTGCTTTGCATCTTGTGCATCCTGACGCTTTGCCTTTCTTGCCGCTGCTCCTTTTTTCCCAGCCTCTATTCGTTTTGGATTTTTTACTTTTTGTTGTTCAATAGGTTGTGTAACAACAGGTATAACTTCACTCTCTTTGTTCTCCATTTATATTATCTATATTTGTATTTTTATTAAAATCAATATGTCTAACAGTTGTCAGTATTGCTGTAAATGGTGCTAAGCACATCCCATACCTGTAATACAACTCACAACAAGCACTTGTCAAAGCATGATTAATAAATGGGTCTTCCTCCAAATCTTCTATCAGTTTTGGTGGATTGGTTACATTAAAATATTTTGATACTCCCATCACATACAAGTTAATAAAAGAATTGCCTAAAGTCTTGGTCATACTTGCCCCAAGCCTTGCTTCATATCTGCAGTAAAGTTTGTTAATTTCATCCGGGGGCATGCTATCTATATTCGTTAGTTGTATGTCTTTACCCAAATATTGACGACTACCGCCGCCAGCCACTATGGCTGATAATCTTTCTTTTTTTGTTTCTTGTTGCTTTGATTCATCACGTTCCGTAAAACCTTCCGATATATCTTGTAATAGTTCTTCCGCATTCATTTTTATATTAGTAATCTTATTTTTTATCTTGAAATAAATATAAAACACAAAACAACCAGCTGCGATATTCATGCAACTAGTAATTGTTAGCATTGTTAATAGCATTGTTATTAACATTGCTATTTTTTTTATTAACATTATTAATTTGTTGCAAGCATTGCAATTAACATTACTAATTTGCTATGAGCAATGCTATAAGCATTACTATATTTTTTGATATTTTCATTATATTTTCATGTCAGTATTGCTATTAACATTGCTACTTTGCTGTTAGTATTACTATTAGCAACAGTTAGAAAAAAAGTAATTATTCAACCCAATAACCAGTTGGTTGGTCAGTCCTCAATATTAACTTCGAATATTTAGTCTTTCCTAAAGCTTTTCTTATTCTGGTTCTCTCCTCCAGCGTCGGAATAACATCATTTTCTCTCAAACAATTTTCATAACTATCTCTGTCCTTGGTGTAAAACATACACAACCATTTTGCTTGCTCTCTCAAATCTTTCAATACAGAATTATATCTCTGTGAAATGACCCACACTGATTGTTTGGCGTGGCGACCAGAGAATGCCATCTCTGATAACATATCCTTTTTCTTTGTTAATTCTTTTGTGGCGGAGCAATCATCAATGATGTATAGTGTGGGCTTGCCAGCATATTGTTTGAAAAATAAACGCAACAGTTCTTGCAGCATTTCTTTGCCGTTGCTAACGGGATTGACAATTTTTTTTTTTTTATCGTTTGGGTTTCTTACATCTCCTATCCAGGATCTATTTTTATAAGCCTCGTTCCACTCTATGGTTGGACACAATATAATTATATGTTCAAAAACTCCAACATACTCTTGTTCAAGTATGTCAAGAACAAACTCTGTTTTGCCGCAGCCTGTCTGACCACATATAATGGCACTGTGTGAATATTTAGGATATTTTTGTTTGTGCAAACTAGTATAGTGATTCTTTGAATCTTCCATCTTCGAAATTAATTTGCGCGTCTTGTATTATATATATAAATATTTAAAGGTTGATCTGCATCTGCTTTTTTATTTATTAGTATCGTTATGCCTTCACTGCCGTTTTCTATTCTTCTTCCACTGCCGTGTAATAAATTGTCATCACATGTTCTAAGGTCAAGTTTAAGTCCCTCGCTACTATTTCTGTCTCTTTGTTTCTTTTTGATGTCAAGGCAAAATATTTGTTGATTTCATCCCAATGTTGATATGCCTTCATGCCCTGACTATACAACTGATTTGGTACACCCTCTATTGTCATTTCAACCTTTTCAATCTTTGGGTTGTAAAAGGATTCCGTGTCTGTTCTTTCTGGGTCTTCAAACAGCATTAAAATACCTTTCATGCTTTTTGCTGGTACATTAATGTTGATATTCCAAAGGGTTTCAGATTTGTTTGCTATTATTTTTCTATGTCGCAAGATACGATCATACATAAATACTATCTTACCATTGATTTGCTGTCTTATTTGTCTGGATAATTCAACATCACTAACCATATCAAATTCCAAGCAGATATTTTTTATTACATAATATGCATCAGCATCACTGCTTTTGATAACTTTGTTATAATCGTTAAACGTTAATTCATATTCTAACCTATCACCAAGCCCCGCTTGATAAAATGGCATATGACTTTCTAAGATTTCAAAGTCCAGTGGTATACAAAATCTATTTTTATAAGCTGCTGCTATAGCTTCATCTTCTGTGTCTGAGGAAGCATCTCCCGCACCAATTCTATGTTTTAACATGTTTGCTTTACCAATACCTTGGTAAGCTTTGTTTAATCGTTCAGTAGGGCTTTTCCATAAATCTACATAACAATGATATATATCACTGTCGTCTATTGACATGACTTCATTGCCACTTATTCTTATTGTCATTTTTTTCACAATTGTTCTACCCAGATTTTGGAATAGAGTAGCGTTGGCGTCTGTTCTGCTTTTAAGTTCTATTTCAAAGGCAAGACGAGCAGTACGTGGAACTATCACATCATTAGTACTTAGATTGGGAAATCTTACAAGCAGTTGCTGGTTTTGGTCTATTGTTGATGGATTATTAGTTATTACTACACTTGTACGGATGCCCTTGGCACCATGAGGCTCTCTTAGTTTTCTATGAGGGTTGAGATTGTTTCCGTAAGCTGACATTGTTTTTATTTTTAAATATAATTTTTAAAATTAAATAAAATAAACAATGGCTGAAGGAGGATTTGAATTTGACAATCCTACGTACGATCCAGATGATTATGATGAATATTTTGATGATGATGATTTTCCAGTGGTGCCTGATGAGCCTGTTCTAAGAAGTCTTCTTAATCAAAGCGACCATATTGCTGACCTTCGGGGGGAAGTAAGAAAATCCGAACTTGAAGCACACAAGAAAAATCTTGTAAAATCCTTTTACAATGAAATAAAAAAACGATATAAGATGGCACCGGACAAAATGGATTATGACCAGTTTAAAGTATCAGATGATGGTAAAACATTATACTGGATTGTTGGTGATAAAGAAATAAGAATAACTACCAAGCAAGGTAGTGCAACATTTCTTTCCCTTGGTTCTTTGGCAAAGGAATTTGGCTCTGGAGGAACAAGGGCGGTAAGACAATTTTTGAATTTGCTAGAGTATAACAGTAAAACAAAATTATCACAAGAAGCTCGACAAGCGTTGGAAAGCACAAGAAACGATTTACCAGATAATGTGGATGATATTCCAATACAAAATTTATCACATGTTATAGATAACATAGATACATCAGTGCAGTCAATGGAAGATACTCTTTATAACTGGGATGTGGATGAGCGTCCTGATGTTTCAACACAAACAAATATAGACAAGCGTGAAATGGATGGAATAGTAAAATTTTTGGTGGCACTGGTTTTACATTTATATCATTATTTAATCCTAATGCTTGTGCATCGGTTGCTATTACAATTTCATTATTGTAGTCTTGTATTGTTCCGATTCTTAATTCCATGTCACTCGGAGACATGTACAATCCACTTCCATAGACAAAATTTACTTTACTTCTTGCATATTTTAGGGTGGTTTCATATCTTGAAATTTCACTGGGCAAGTCGATGGGGCTATTTATTGCGTCCTCTACATTTGCCAAAAATTGTTTCTGTGCATCAAATGCCGTTCCAGTTCCAAGTATATCTGTTCTTGTTTGCGATTGTGAGCCAAGAATTGCCCAGCAGTAAGTTCTTATGCTGTCATTGATTCTTTCTACTCCTGCTCTTGTAAATCCAGATGAACTATCTAGTATACAAGTAGACCAGCTGTTGTCAGCCTCAGATCCTTGTGCAATGTAATCAATGGTATATGTTTTATCACTCTCATAAAAATGATATATAGGGTCCTATAGAAACCACAGCGTCCGAACGCAATGGCATCGTAGGTCCGCACTGTACTGCAAACAAGGACTTGAAACTACAATGAAAGAGACAAAAAACAACAGAAAGGGTGGTGAAGACAGGGTTACCGACTTGGAACGGTCAGTAGGCAATAAGACCTACTGGTTAGCTTGAATCGATTTTATATGCGCACAATCCTCGCTATTATCCTGTCTTCAGCGCCCAAATAGACAAGACAGTGTAAACAAAACTAAATCCCATCAAAAGGAAATCTCCAACAATAAAGTCCACATCCAGAGAAACCAACTAAAGATATACATACAAAATAATAAACATCTCAGGATGTATCTAGAATCGTACTGAACAACCATAGTAGTTGCAGCTAAAGAGAAGACCAATCTAGGGTACGACCAGAAAACCCGAGGGACGAAAGCTCATGCACCCACCTCCCTTAGTTGGGGTTTCAGTAGGTACAATCATAGAGTCCCAAGAGGTAGTCCAGTCATCGCACAAGTGAAAAGTGAACTGTAAAACTCATCGTTTTGTTGTCGTATACAGTATTTATCAAAGGATGATAACCAGTATTTGTCCAGTAATTATAAATTGTTCCTAGACCATCATTATAGCTTTGTTTCTGTCTCCAGTCCGAATTTAAGTCAACGTTAAACTCCTTGCATATTCTCTCGTATGCGTTTCGGTTATATGTGTTATTAAACGCATTCCAATTTGAGTCTTGCGGCATTGCTACACTCATCTCAAATAATATTCTTCTGACTTGGTAATAGACATGAAATCGAAATAACGAACCAACAAGAGCATCAGCTTTTAGATGATTGTTAAAATCAATGCCACATCCAGTTGTTGCACACCAAATAGCAAAATTCAACTGATTCTGCCAAAATAACATCCAATCTGTTTCCCAGCTTTGGACTATAGCATCTGATTTGACGTATGGGAGTTTGTATTTTTTCAAAGACATTGGGAAATGATGCTTTAAAGCCTTTACCGTTGGATGTAATAACTATGTTTTGATTTATTATATCTATCAATTTCTTGCTAAAAGTATTTGAATAGTGAGCATCTGGGTTATATTTGAATTCTTTAGAAATCATTTTTATTTGTATTTTATATATATATTTAAAAAAAAAGTTTCATACAATTTCAAACATAGACAATTCTATTAATTTACAACAGTATATCGATAATAGAAATGGAACTAAGCGCGTTGGATTAAAAAGTTTTACATACACTTTCGGTTGGTATAATATTATTAATCGTGAAGTCATAAAGACAAGAAACCCAGATAAAACGCAATATATACCAGGCGGACTCTATAACTTTGAAGAGTTGAGAGAAATGTTTGAATTGCTAAATAAAAAAATTACCCTGGTCGTTGTTGTCTAAACTGGTTTAGCCTATTTAAGTGCGCCAATAGAGACACGATTATCAAGCGGTCTTTCAAAAATGCTGGGATTCGAGGACAGGAAATGGTCAAAAGGTCATATTGGATATCGCCCAATTGATTTAGCTCCTTATAAACAGCTATATGTTCATCTGGAACAAGTTAATACAAGTAGTAATTATTTCAATGGTGCACCAAGCACTATTATAGGTGTTGTACCTGTAGTAAATAAGCAGTTTGGAGATATTTTATATACACATTTTTATCCTGAATATCACTGTCTTATGAATGGTGCAATTTCTGAATTAAAAATAGAAGTCAGAGATGAGTATGGCAACAAAATAGATAATCACGGTTTGCCTATGAGTTGTGTTTTAGAAATTATTTAAAAAATATATTTTTATAAAAAAACAATGAGTATATTTGGACCAACAAAACCTAAAAAAACAGAAGACTTAGAGGCTTTGATAAATAGGGTTCAATATTTATATAGGCGAGTTGTGCCTTTTGTTGACCAGTTTAATCATTTGAGAGATAGAGTTGATAATCTTAAATATGGGATTATAACAATATTTGCGGAGGCTAAGGGCCCACTTGTGTTGAATAGAATACTCTCATTTGGTAACGGTGGAGCAGAAACAAATGTGGGGCATGTAATGACACGCCGTGGACGGATTATGGGAATAGGTTTAGCAAGTGACCGATTAGTTGGTGACGTGACTGTAATAGTTTCTGTCAATGGTGTTGAACAACCAAATTATGGCATAACGCTTCACATCATCCCACGCAATCATGATAACTTTGATAGTCCTTTAGAGATTGGTGCTGGTTCTGTTATTAACTTTGTATGCAAGGTTGCTAACGCTACCGGTTGCTACCGCTGTAAATACGGTGGCATCATTATTAATTGAATTAATTTAATTTTTTATCAATAAATAAAAAAATGAAGCAACTGACAGCACCAAGTTTATATCCTGAGTTGCCAGTGGAAGACGGACAAAATTATAGATTACAAAAGATTTCAGAGATTGAACGAAAGTTAATTACAGAGCGAGACACACGCAAATCTCTTTATAAAAAATATAAACGTGGTATTAATATTACAGATGGAATTGACACTACCTTAATATCCGCAGGTGTTATTATGGCTGGGATTGGATTTGTTGTTCCAGTTTTGTTACCTTTGGAAATAGCAGCAATAGTATGTGGAGCTACAGGTGTTTGTATTAATTTTATCAGACGCAAGCTTAATGCAAAAGCTCAAAAACATCATGAAATAAAAACTTTGGCAGAGTCTAAGTTAAATAGTATAAAGCAGTTAATATCAAAAGCGTTGAGTGATGCACAAATATCTGAGCAAGAGTTTAAGATGGGTTTGGATGAACTGGAAAGATACTATAATTTGAAACAGGATATTAAACAAAAGAAACTTGAAATTAGTGAAGTTCAAAAAAAGGAACTAGTAGAGCAGGGAAGAAAGGAAGCAATGGCAACCTTACAAAAAAGTCTAAAAAGTGTGTGATTTATTGTTTTAGTAGTGTGTTTGAGTATGATCCACCACCTTTGTATTCAAGATCGGAAAATTGTTAATTTGAATGTAATTCTGATAACAAATCGACAAATTTGTTTTGTATTAAAGAAACATTTTATAATATTACAAAAAAAATTAAACTTGTTTTCTTCACTACCCCTATTTTAAAAAAGTTGTTAACCTAAGTTTTGATGTTTAACCTCTATTTTATAATAAAATTTAAACATCCAAATTTAAAACCTTTTCACAATTCAAGTTTTAAATCTTGGGTTATTTAGCGCCTGTAACATGCTAAATAACCAGTTAAATCGACTTAATTTTCAGTAAACTGAAATTTTTTGTGTGGTGGTTTTAGATTATTTGGGGTGATTTGGTTGTGGTTCAGAACGCCCATAATACATATATATGGATCCTCTCGGACAATCACAGATCCACAGCTCTCCAAAAAATAATGTATTCGTGGTGTTCAAACTTGTCTGGTATTTGATTGCATTGATATGAAAGACCCCAATTTGTCAGTTTTTTTAGCATTCATAACTTCATGAACTTTTGCCTTTGCATGATGGAAAAACCAGTTCGCAAGAATAGGCCTGCCAAATCTCCGAATAAAATTTGGATTCTCAGGATTTTTCAGTCGCTCTCCGGATGTCCGAATTTAAGTGTACAATCTCCGGATTTTCCATCTAAACAAAATGTTCATGATTTAACAGCTATACTTTACAGTTTATCAGCTATTTCCCGAATTGGTCCTGTTACGCTCCCTAGTCTATGTGGTAGGAGGCATGGGGGTGGGGGTGGGGGTGACTGGGAGTTGGAGTGGGGGCGGGGTCATCCGTGTAAAATGAATATACAATTAACACCTAAGGAGGACATAGTTCCTTCAGTGGCATTACAACATGCGTAATGCAGCAATATCTGTGATTTCTTTCATTGGTCAAACTAACTGAAATAGCAAGTGTGAGGAACAAGCAACACATATTGCTTGTGGTACCACTATAACAGCTGCTGCTGTGTACGATGATTATAATTTGTGTAAGAGTTGACTTTGTATTTGCATTTAGCACGCATCTGTGTAGAAAGTAAGTGCACTTTCATAAAAATAGAGTTGTGGTAGAAACTAAACCAACTCTTTCTAATCGAATTACTTTATGCTAATTTATTTATTTTCTATGACTATCAAACGATGCATCAACTTGTATTAATTGCATAAATAATTTAAATTGCGCTTTAAAAAATAGTGCGAAAATCAAGTCACGTGCTCCAAATTTCCATTTAAAATGTTCTTCGCGCGTTTTAAATCTTAAATTTTAAAAGTCTCAGGATTTTGTGTTAAAAGGTTTTGGCAGTCCTGCAAGAATCAATGACAGAAAAGTGAATACGGTTAAAGGCGTTTCGGAGATATACATAGAAACTGTAGAAAATACCAAATGTGAAAACGAGTGGAAAGTTAATGTCAAAGTAAAATAAAAGGTAAAAATGTGCAAATGAAATTAGGCACATGAGCCTCCGGAGATAGATATGAACCAATCAGCTGTATTTATACTTAGTAATTTCGTAAACTAGAAATAGTTTAGGCTAACATAATTTGGTTTTAAAAATGATGAATTTTATGGAGCTAGAACTCTGAATTCTGATCAGTATAGACTATTATTACATACGTTACTATAAATAATAATAATACTAAATAAATACAATCGTATTATATATAAATCCTGAGCCAACCAATCTGTATTATTGCGAGTTTACTCTCCTTTGCATCGCTTATAAATTACTATATATATGTATACTGAAAAAAAAATGCAGTTAGTTAGAGAAAGGATACAACTGTGATGCTGTAGACTTTCTTTTTTTTATCACAGTACACTTGTAACAAGAATTTCATACATAGTTCCACTTTGAAAGATTGAGCCATTTAACGTAAAGAGTTTGCAAAATGTTGCATTCTAAGTTTGCTCACATTCGTGAGCCAAACGAGTACTCTGTCAATAATGAAACTATTTGCCGTGTTATGTGTTGTTTTAGTCTTTTTTTCCGAAAGGGAAAGGTATGACGTAGCCATGTACCATTCGATTACAGCAGCATATTGTACATACAATTATATAGCGGAATTTCCCGAGTTGTGTTTCCTTGTCTATATATTTGAAAAAAAAGAGGTGGTAAAATCGTCCACTGACTAGAGAGCGTCTACTTGGAATCAAAATCGGACGATAAAAAAGGAAGATATGATCATTTGAAGATTATTTTGAAACGGATTTGGAATCCGTCATTTTGAGGTTAGGAAACAATAAAACTGCAAGCTGGCCCCATATGACCATAAGTCATCTCCCCTGATTAGGAGGACCGAGCACCAAATCGCAAAAACTCGTTCCATATTATATAATTTCTTAAAGCAAGAAGATTGTTTTTTACAATATTTTTTCAGTTTCATATACAATGTGCGTGCATATGCACTACACTACGTGCCATGAACTGTTCTATTTAATTATTGTTTATAAAATAGTTTTGGAAAGTAATTATAGTCCATATGATGCTTTAAGTCTCTTTTATACATTCTTGTTTTGTGGCCGAAGTACACCTTATTCGTGTTGTAGAAATTGATAATCAAGTTTTCCATTTCAAACATGTTCATTAACAATATTTAAGCTGCATACGACTTTATTTAATGCATATGCATATTTCGTATGAAAAAAGCATAAAAGTATTAGGGTTTTGTTTGTATTTGGATTGACACCAATAACTCGTCCAGATCGCCTTTCAGCCCACTTATATATACTCAGTTGCAAACGAAAGTGTACAATTTGAAAATTTTACTTTACTACACCCCTTTCCACTTTATCAAGCGACAGTCCCTTAATGGCTTAACCTATTGAAAAACAAATGACAACATGATATTGGCAATGGAATGATAAACATTTTGGTACAAAACATGGCATATTCATTTTGGAATTTGCCAATTTAATTCTAAAAAAACTTTATACAATTAAATCTCAACAAAGTGTACACTTTCTTTTGCAACTGAGTATATATATATTTCTTGGGCATACTCGGACTATGGGCGTCGTTTCTATAGTTAGTAGAGAAGAAGACGTACACAAATGAGGTTTGAGGAGGAGAAAACCTTGAACGAATCAGGATCTCTCCGCAGCACATCAGCTAGGGCTGAGTTCACTTGTTAACACTAAGAAGGAAGAATGCATACTTATAACAGGTAGCATTATTACTTATAACAGGTAACATTATTACTTATACATTATTACTTGTAACAAGTAACATTATTACTTATAACAGGTAACATTATTACTTATAACTTTGACCTTGACCATAGGTTGCTGGGAATTGTATGTGACACATCGTCTCCGTGTGGTGAAACCTTTTGTAAAATATGTTTTTTAATCTATCATTTATTGGAGTGTGAAACGAACGCGCGACGTCGTTTGACACATACAACATCTATATTTATTGTATACTTTCATATTGTCCCGTTTAGTTTGCATTGAGCTAAGCGTGCAATATTCTACGCATTGATATTGCACGGGAACTTTTTCTCGTGCTTGCTAAGAGCCGCGAAATAGAAATAAGGAACTACTTTCAAATAAAATAACGGAATCCTTTCTATAGTGTCAACAACAAAATACGTGTTTTTATTGTTCAACCTTTTATGGCAGAAATTGATAAAATAATTGAAATGGTCACTCACCCACTGTTTTTAACGTTATCGAATGGTAAACAAACTTTAGAAAATCGCTTGTTGTTTTCAATGGCGTCATCCGACGTCGACGTCGTTTTCGAGCAAAATAATCATCCACACAAAATGAAACTGAATGACAAGACAGGAATTCCATCAAAAGCTATAAAAATAACACAAATACAATGAAAAGTAATAGTCATACAATTAACAATGATCGAAAACAATATGAAAGTATACAATAAAAAGGTTATTGAATTTGTATGGCTAAATATTACTTGGAACTCGTTGTTTTGGCGCAGGGACTCGCAAGCTCATCGTCCTTTGCCAAAACAACTCGTTCCAAGTAATATTTAGCCATACAAATGCAATAACCTATATTATAAACGTTTCCAAAAACTAAAAGCACATACTGTAAAATAACCGTTCTTGAATATTATTGAAGATATTTACCATAATTGAACAAGTTCTATTGAAACTAGCGAGAATCTAAATGAGCCCTTCATTACCACCCCTTCATTACCACACCATAAATAAATCTAGACTACATCCTTAGCCCAACATCGTTTTCGTTATATTTAAAATGATATTTGTACGGTAGCATAGACGTGACATGTGAGAAAAATAATTTATCTCGTGGCCACGAGTTATTATCTCGTGGTCACGACTCCACGAGTTATTATCTCGTGGTCACGACTTATTTATCTGGAGGCCACGACTTATTATCTCGTGGCCATGACATAATTAGCCAATCAGAAGTGCTTAACAAAAATCACTAGAGATCGCGACTTGGATAGGAATGACGGAAGCTAGGAATGATCGGGTTTCGAGTGGGTTAGGCGGAGTGGGGTGGGGGTGGTGGGGGGATGGGGTGGGGGGGGGGGGGGGGAACATAACTATAAGTCTATGAATAGACCAAAACAACACAGAAATATGTAAAATTAAAATCGGGTTTCGAGTGGGTTGGGCATGGGGGTGTGGGGATGGGGGGGGACAACATAGCTTTAAGTCTGTGAATTAACCGGCGGAGTGGGGAGGGGGTGGTGGGGGGATGGGGTGGGGGGGGGGAAAACATAACTATAAGTCTATGAATAGACCAAAATAAGTAGACATGATAGATACGTGACCCCTTTAACAATTGACGACGACAGAATAGTAGGCATACAATTACAGATTACACCCCAACAGTCTGTGTTTATTTTTCAAGTGTATTTACCCTGCAGCAATCATCCTATTGAACACTATAGAAATTATGTTGATAAATTATAGATAGATAGATACTTTTATTTCAAAATTCCAATAGACTATAAAGCCCGTGAGGATACA